>WEDG01003411.1:0-275625 GCA_017591395.1 Schistocephalus solidus | reverse complement strand
TTTCCTCACTATAAACAATCTGACGCGCTTGAAACTATCACGGTGCGCTAAAAGCCGTGGCTTGGAAGGTTGCCAACTGACGGGATAAATCGGACCGCGTGGTCAGCCCAATGGGTGTTTTGTTTAGAGTGGCTGACTGGTGGACTGAGATTCAAGCTGCAATGGCTCCTTCCTAACGTGGCCTTTATGGCACACCCACCCCGTTGGATCCGAGCCAGGTGTGGTGGTACGCCCAGGGGCAGCTCCGGCCGCGCCAGCCACCTGCACCCTCTCCCATCTCCGGTCTTCTTGACTCTGTCATAGCACCGGGCTCAGGTGTGGGAGGAGGAGAAAGTGCGGTAGATGCAGCGCAAGTCTACTATCACTTTAAGCTAAATCACACGCAAGTCACCGTCACTGTACTACCCTTCCGTTGAGCATACGGTGGACCTCGTCGAAATCGACGGTCGAATTGTTTTGTTTCGTCGTGGTGGCGGTGGTGTACAGAGTTGGAGACTTTGCCTTTTTCGAGGCCTCTGCATCAGCACCCTATCAAATACGGCGAAACGACGAGTTTACCAAGGTAATTGGAAGAATTATATATAAGTATTTCTTTTTTCCTGTCTTTGACCGTCCATTTGCTGTGTAATAGTTACCGAAGCAGATTGTTTCACGCATGTTTCTTGGTCTATTTAGCGCATAAGCAGATATGATCATGCCTGTTGGACAAACAGTTCTAAAGAGCAAATTTCGTCTTGTGCCCACAACAAGGTCACTGCAAGGACACTGACTAACCAAATTCGCGCACTTTAGAGCATGTCTTGTCAGGATCCGTGCTTCTGCTACTGTTGCAGCTACTATCTGGCCATGTGCCCCCTAAACGTGCCGCGTAGTAGATGCGCACGACCAACACGGGGGCCAAATCATGGTACGGCAGGCGTTAGTATTCTGGGATGCGGTCCCATAACCTATGCCGAACATGGAGAGGGTGCGGGTGCCAAAAACGGGCACGCGTGGGTGCAGGCTCATGCCGCACCACCCACTGCTGCCATTTAGGGTAATGGTGAGATATGATTCACCTGCGCCCGAACCCGCCTCTGATCTTCTTGACCATGTCTTGACAACGGGCACAGGTGGGTAAGGGAAGAGAGAATGTGGTAAATGCCGTGCAAGTCTACTATCACTTAAAAATCATTCACGTGCACAAGTCACCGTCCATGTACCACCCTTCTTTGGAGCATACGGTGGACATCGTCGGATTACGACGGTCCAACTGACATGTGACCCTGTAAGCTAGGTTTTGATAGGGGATATCCGGAGGTTGCGTGCTTGATTTCCGGTTGCTGCCACCAAAAATGAATGAAAGGGGGATTAGTCAGTATTCAGTCCAGTGGTCTACAAGGTTGTATTTTGTTGCCCATTCTGTTCAACTATGCTATTGAATGGATTATTGGGCAGGCCTCCCTAAATGGGCCACGTGGTTGATGCGTTGGACCAACACGGGGGCCAAATTAGGGCACGGCAGGTATTATTCGGGTTGCGCTCCCATAACAAATGCCGAACATGGAGGTGTGGTGGCACGCCTAAGGGCGGCTAGGACTTAGGGGACCCAGCCGCGCCAGCCACCTGCGTCCTCTCCCGCCTCCGGTCTTCTTGACTCTGTCTTGACACCGGGCTCAGCCTGGGGGAGGAGGAGAGAGTGCGGTAGCTGCAGCGCAAGGCTACTATCACATTAAACTAAATCACGCGCAAGTCACCGTCCCTGCTCCACTTTCCCATGGAGCATACGGTGGACATCGTCGGACTACGACGGTCAGAACTGTCGGGCAGGCCCTACACAAAGATGACGGTGTTGCGTTTGCACCCAAACGCCGGCTGACTGATCTTGACTATGGCGATGATATCAAGTCAGTAGCTTCAATCTTTTTTGGTCTGCAGACTATGGTGTCTTGGGTGAATAAGGTCACTAAATCGTTCGGTTTGTCCATAATGGCTGGAACGACCAAAATGTTTTAAAGCTGTATCCCTGAACATGAGAAGGCACATGTCTCCATCTGACAATTACACTCGGACCTCGCAGTCAGTCCAATGTGCGTTGTGTGGAGTGGCTGACTGGTGGTCTGAGGGTCAGGCTGCGATGGCTCCTTCTTAACGTGACCTCCGGCTATCTCACACATGTGACATGTGAGCCGTTCAACCACCGCGTGTTGTGTGAAATCCTGGTTATTTGGGGGGCCATATCGTAAAAGTAGTACACGTAGACGATGTTACCAGTAGCTGCGCCTACTTCCGCATCAGACAACTGACCAGCTCGGACGGTGGTCTGATTGTGGGGGTGGGGGAGAGAGTGAGGTCGACAGCTCAGTGCATTTTTCTCACTATAAACAATCTGACGCGCTTGAAACTATCACGGTGCGCTAAAAGCCGTGGCTTGGAAGGTTGCCAACTGACGGGAAAACTCAAACCGCATGGTCAGCACAATGTGCGTTTTGTGTGGAGTGGTTGAATGGTGGACTGAGATTCAGGCTGCAACGGCTCCGTAACGTGGCCTTTATGACACTCCCACTTCGTTGGATCTGAGCCACGTGTGGTGGCACGCCCGGGGGCAGCTCCGGCCACGCCAGCCATCTGCGCCATTTCCCACCTCCGGTTCTCTTGACTCTGTCATGACACCGGGCTCAGGTGTGGGAGGAGGCGAGAGTGCGGTAGATGCAGCTCAAGTCTACTATCACTTTAAACTAAATCACGTGCAAGTTACCGTCCCTGTACTACCCTTCCGTGGAGCATACGGTGGACATCGTCGGACTAGGATGGTTGAACTGTCATGTTGGTGGAGATAGTGGGCGTTTATGTGATCTTGACTACGGTGGTTTACCGCAGGTTATCGTGGAGATGCATGTGGCCTAATAGGCCCATACGTTTTGTGAATGTGCGTGGGCAGTGCAGTCAATTGAGTCGAGTGCTGTCGCTGCACACAGGTGCGGACACATCAATACATTGGAAATTTCAACCTTTGTTCATACAACTAGTTGTGGATACAAACCAGCACATCGCAACCTCGTGCTTGAACACTTATAAAGATCCTCAGGCCTTTGCCCAGTGGAGCTACATATGGTGCCTTTCTCTTTCTTGGCTCGAATGCTCAGTTATGGTTTTTGGCGACGATTATCAGTCTCAACTAAGCACAGAAAGTCACAATAAAAATGTGCCCAGAGTTATTATGGAGCTGGGCAAATCGTATTCCAGGAGTCTCAGTGCACTGCGGAACTACGGCGTTTGTCCTCTAAAATTTTAAAACTAACGAGATTAAAACCCCTTTTTTATAAAATGCACGTTCGTCCCCGCGTGGAATACTGCTTGTTTATATTTAACCCTCTGCGCACTGTTGAGTGGAAGAAACGAGAATCCGTCAAGCATTTAAAAAATAATTTTAAACGCGGCAAACAGAAAGTTGGCGTACCAACAATGTTGTGGCCACACAAGCCTTGATACTTTGTGGTTTCACCGATTAAAGTTGTTTTAACTGATTAAGCTTTTAAAAAGTCGTATCTGTGATAACCATACTACGTTGAAGCATCTTGACTGCTCTCGGTACAACAATCACCGCGACATCTTTTTATTCCTTCCTCTGGCACGCACAGTTTGGTATCATCAGTTCTTTTCGGTGAATACCGTTGTAATATGGAATAACTTACACAGAAATATAAAAATTCGGCAAAAGTAGTCCCTGATTAAGCGCGCATTCAGAGCAGATTGGACGAATTTTAAGTGCCGACTCAATCGAATTCCTCTTCCGGTGTGATCGCGTTTGAGGCCTCTAAGACCTGCATCAGGTCTCATCTTGAGGCAAAAGGTGCTGATTTTGCAGCCGATAGCGAGCAACTGTGGACTCGATAGTTCGACCGTCAATTTCGACGAGGTCCACCGTATGCTCAACGGAAGGGTAGTACAGTGACGGTGACTTGCGCGTGATTTAATTTAAAGTGATAGTAGACTTGCACTGCATCTACCGCACTTTCTCCTCCTCCCACACCTGAGCCCGGTGCTATGACAGAGTCAAGAAGACCGGAGATGGGAGAGGGTGCAGGTGGCTGGCGCGGCCGGAGCTGCCCCTGGGCGTACCACCACACCTGGCTCGGATCCAAAGGGGTGGGTGGGCCATAAAGGCCACGTTAAGAAGGAGCCATTGCAGCCTGAATCTCAGTCCGCCAGTTAGCCACTCTAAACAAAACACGCATTGGGCTGACCACGCGGTCCGATTTATCCCGTCATTTGGCAACCTTCCAAGCCACGGCTTTTAGCGCACCGTGATAGTTTCAAGCGCGTCAGATTGTTTATAGTGAGGAAAATGTGCTGAGCTGTCGACCTCACTCTCTCCCCCACCCCCACAATAAGACCACCATCCGAGCCGGTCGGTTGTCTGATGCGGAAGTGGACGCAGCTGCTGGTGACCTCGTTTACGTGTACTACGTACACGACCTGGCCCTTCAAACACGAGCACCAGGATTTAACACAACAGAGGGTTGAATGGCTTACATCTCACATGTGTGAGATAGCCAGAGGTCACGTTAAGAAGGAGCCATTGCAGCCTGACTCTCAGACCACCAGTCAGCCACTTCACACAACACAAATTGGACTGACTGCGAGGTCTGAGTGTTTTGTAAGTTGGCGATTTTCCAAACCACGGCGCTTATCGTTACCGCACCAAAGCCCAGTGTCATGACAGAGTCAAGAAGACCGGAGATGGGAAAGGGTGCAGGTGGCTGGCGTGGCCGGACCTGCCCCAGGGCGTATCACCACACCTGGCTCGGATCCCACGGAGTGGAAGTGCCATACAGGCCATATTAAGAAGGAGCCATTGAGGCCTAACTCTCGGTTTACCAGTCAGCCTCTCTACAAAAAAACGCACATTGGGCTGACCACGCAGTCCGATTTATTCCGTCAGTTGGCAACTTTCCAACTTTTTTCATCGGTAGCTCGATCCATACTGTATAGTTCTTTTGAAATTGTCTCTTAACTTGCATTAAAAATATAATTATTGTCTCACTAGTCTTATCTCCAAGGTAGGCTTGTATTATTGATTAGGAACGTAGTTTGTCAGTGGTCACCCACCTTGATTCCCACTTCATATGGACTAACATTCTCTGAAACCCAACTTTGTGAAAACCACACTTGCGGTGGCAAGGACGTTAGGAGAGCCACAAGACCTGGGTAAATTCATGGATTACTGAAGACGAGCACACCTTTGATCCCACGGTGAATCGTCTGCTTAGTTTACATGTCATTTACAAAGCTTCATTATGGGGTGTTTGCGAACCAACTGTAATACAAGCGGTCACTCTTGCCACACCAACCTGGTGTCGAGGGGTCGGCATAGTCAGCCTTAAACAAAGACGATAAAGGTATAGCTGAAGAAGTAGAAGAGCTGGTTGACTGACGTTTTTACGACCATGTGCCTACGCATTGCGTCTCTCTATTTAGGAGCGAAAGTCTAGGCAGAATGCAGTTATCGAACTTTTAGTTAAACCCATTGCAGAGGATTTGCATCAATTAAATTGGGAATCGCATTGATTAGTTTCGTCAGTATTTCAGCCAGTTTTGCACGACATATTAAGAGGTCATGTGGATGAGCAAACCGTGATTTGCCTTTTCAGGAAAGTTCACTTATATTTGTATACGGTTGCAAACACTCTTTCTGTAACCTTCGTATGGGTGAAAATGGCTTGTGTGCATGCTGATCGGTAAATAAAATGCAAATTCAAAGATCTAGGAGATCACGGTATAGACTGCCCCTGCATATGAAAGTCAAGCATGGTTCCAATACATCAAAGCTCCGTAAAATCTAATCAAACATGCGGAGATTGTTAGGGCCTAAACTATGAAAATATATATTAGATAAAACAGTTCTTCTACCGATAGGAAGGCCTCACCGCAGCAGCCTATGACTTCGAGTGGTTCAACCAAACAGTTAGCGATGCCCGTCTAATTGCTTTTATTAGGCTTCAGGGAAACATTTAAAGGGCAGGATAACGCAGGAGGCCAATGGTGTGTATCTACGGAGAAATGACGATACGCGTAGCTGTGAAACACAAACTACAGGACGCTGTCATTCAGGGCATCTCTCAGTCACCGAGTTTTTTAAATTGTGGTTTGCAGTGTTATGAACCGGGACATAAACAATCTGGTATCTTTAGTTGGCTAAAAAAAATCGACAAATGAGGTTTCAACGCAGCGTTCACAAAGGCAAAAGCATAAAGGAATGGGCCAACGGCGAAATCTCGAATGTTTTCTCTCCTATAAGAGTTAAACTAGACTGTATGCTTTCCTTTGATGGTAGGACATAGAACTGGTAGCCTACCTTTCAGTAATACAGGTGGCCTTGCGCTAAATTTCAGGAAAATAAGGGTAATTTACGGGTAAGGGTTAAGGTAGGATCAGTTATGATGAGGTTTTGACTTAGGGTTAAGGTTAAGCTTACGGTTAGGTTTCAGTTTAGGGTTAATATCACGTATTGGGATAGGATCAGGTTTAGAGTAAGGACATGGGCATAGGTTTCCTTCGTGGTATTTAGCACAAGGTCATCTGAATAAATTGGCGGTGGGATTCCTTATCCATTGTCATGCCTCTTATGATTGTAAAATTCAAAAAATATTTTGCATAGTTATTTGTACAATGGATGACAGCACCGAACTCAGTACCCTCAATATCATTGTTATCTACAGACAAGGATGCATTGGGCGACAAAAGCTCAACCTCTGTATCAAAAATCACTCCTAGTAGCATGTGAAACATCATGAGTTTCGAGCTTATAAGGTGCTGGCACTCTGTCCATTCGGCCATGGCTCCGAGCCCGACGTGTAGGATTCTAACACGTGCACCATTAAACAGGATCAAACAGATTTATGCCAACAGTCCTTCTATTCCTACAAGAACAGCCAGAAATCTTAAGTTTTCTTGGTTTCATGAATAAAAAACTGCATATTTAAAGGAGAAAAACTGCTTTCTGCCAACATCTACAGAATGGGTCCACAAACACGGAGATAAACGTAAACCTGCAACAGGGTCCAGGGATTAGGGCTAAACAGGCAAAATTCAGGGTGATCCAATGAATACTACTTGAGTACAGTACGAGAAGTCCCCAGTGACAATACAGCCCTGTAAAGCTGGAACGTCCAATCACGTCGAACCTAGCAAGGACGAAAATTCTGTCAAACACAAGTGACTTCCGACTATGCAGATGCCATATCCGAAGAATCGGAAGGGCTTGTTGCTCACCAAAAGCTTCATCTTCCCAAATTTAACGAAAACGCTCATAGCGGGGGTGGTTTTTATGAGGAGAAGCCAGACAAAGACAACAGTCAACCAGCCTATAGCAAACCACACAAAAGGCAAAACAAACTTGACTGAGGTCCAGTGTGGAAGGAGAATGTAGAGTGCAACGGACACCGGACGTGATTTGTTTAGGGCATGACAGAGGAAGGAAACTTCAACTATATCAAGTCCGCTAGTCACAAGGCTTTGAAACATTCCGATGTTGTAGTCTCCTGAGCAGGGGTAAAAAAGCTCCGGTGTACAAACGAACTCTCCCAACAGTTCAAACCCCATGTGTCATGAGTGTAGAACGTATTAGTGACATTTTGTAAGTGAAAACACGAATAAACATCAGCTGTTTATTTACAAAGAACTCTCAGCTTTTCTTTGTATTGAGTTGTCTCTTAGTCAACTTTATAAGCAATGGGTTTAAAAATGGCTTTGGAATACATTTTTCTGCATATTTTGATAATAGCAGAACTTATTACCTGCCAGGCATTATCTTGCAACCATGCTGTGATGAGGTCGTCAGCTAGTGTGACGCACTTAAATCTCAGTCCTTATGGTGTGAATATTCTGAGAAGAAAAGACAATGAGAGACTTTGAATGCAATCGACCAGGTCTTCTTTGGTGGCATATCCGAAACTCCAATTTTTGTTCCTCCAATCCTTGAAGTTGAACACAAGGGCATTCAAATTGAACACAACGGAGGCAAATAGTCCGACTGCCACAGTTGTAACGCCCAAGCGATTCCAAAAGGATTTGTCTAAAACGAATGCACATTTCTTGAGGACAGTTTTATGGAACGTGATGAAGTCTGCTAGGCCCTAAGAGTAGATTTGGACGGCAGGCCCTTTTTCAGTTACTTATGGGTTTTGAAGCGATTGTAATCCAGAGAAGACCGGTTGCGTCCCCTTTAGGCTTGCTAATGACTCTTGAGCTCAAGATGAACTTGCATACCTTCTTACTGAAATTGTGATAAATCTTGTGATTGGTTGTCCACTTTGGCAGATTCAGCATGCATTCGGGCTCTCTTTGAATCCTGCACGTTGCCAAGTTCGTTTTATTAGAGACTGAACTATGTTTATTTGCTAAGTTTTGTTTAGATATGTACAACCTGCTCGGTGGTACTTTGAAACTTCAGGAATCTATGATAGGCTCCTAGCAGATGGAATTCATAAAAAAAAACAGAAAAGCAAGGAGAATGAAGCTAGGTTCGTCAGTCGTTTCCTTTCACAAAGTTTACCAAAAAGGCAAGGGCTTTCCGATCATAGCAACCATATATGTACTTTCTACTGCACGAAAGCTCAAACTAATGGATCTAGGCATTTTGGTCTCCAGTGGTGGGAAATCAGACAGGCATCTACCATTAAGGTTCCTAGCACAATTGTGCCGCATATTACTTTAAACCGTTAATGTCACTAATGGCCACATAAATCTGATAAAGTAAACAGATACAGGCTTTTGGGCAGAGGTGGATTGTTTGTCAGGCAGGTTGGGGTTGTTGCTGGGGGGTTAGGGGGACGTTGCCATTTCGTTCGTCGTAGTTCATTCCTAAGGGACTCACTGCGACTGCTGCTGGAGATGGCTTAGCTACCTATTGGCATCGCGTAAGAATGTTATCTCTGTCACATGTGGGCATTTCCACCCGTGTTGGTGTCGCCGCCTACGTTAACATCCGGCCCGCTACTTCTATGGCTTCGTCTATCCGAACACCAGCACAAGAACCGGCAAACTAAGGAGAGAACAATACATCAGTTCATAAATGTCAAACCTAGGTACCGGGCCTCCAGAGCATTGATTCTACCACAGTTCTTCATTCGGCTTGCGATTTCGGCATAAGCAGTTCAAACGATCAACGGCCTTTTCCCATAAATGAAGAGTTAAGTCTGCCCATTAACATAACCAGTTCTTCTACGCGTGTTTTCAGTCACCTGCTCATACATCCTACGTCTTTATGTGCATACGGTCTGCAGGATAACTTCACGAGAGGGTTTTCTTACCAAGAAGACAGAAAATTAGAGAAGCCAGATCTACCCATTAGCTCAAATGTGGACTAATCAGCGCGTCCACAGATAGTGTATGGTGCAAAGACCTTTGGTGAAGTTAAGCTGATAGATCAGCAGTTGCAGACCCTGCCTCAGCAGCACTCTGAGGAGTGAGATGCACAGGTCTAGAGAGTTAGCAAATTATGAAAAAGATTATGAACTGTAGTGGTGTTACGACATAATAAAAATTTGACGTCATCCAAATGGTCTTCAATCGCTGTCCTGCTCACTCCCCTGGGACCTTGAATTAGGGTGTCAGATGAGTGGACGGCGACGCATATCATGGAATCCTGGTCATGCCGCAAACCGTTCCTGTTCAAGCCCCACAAAAGCACTAGCCGAGTTCCCGATTAAAGTAAAGTTTTGGACAACTCATGGGTGATCGTGGGCTTGGTCTGTGCCAATGATTTAAAGAGAAAATTCCGGCCTAAAAATAAAATAACAACGCAGTCGATCCCCATAGTTCCTAACAGTCAAGCGACAGACTGTCAGGATGTGGGAGAGGGATTGTACTATCAATTTTCTAAGCCAGGCGTGGAGTTCAAAATTTCGTGCAACTGGCACCGGAAGTATTGGGGTTATGCAAATCATAGTTCATTGTGCTGTAGTTTTCTCCTTCCTCTGTAAAGGGGATTACTATAGTAACTTAAGATTTTGCTGACAGCTTATTTCTTTCATATGTATTGTCGTCTTCAAAATTTACTTAGTCTTTCGAAAGACAGGGGTAACAAAAAAGCATCCAGCTGCTTTCCACTTCGCCATCCGCGGGATATTTTGTAAATTTTAAATTGCGTTATACTTGTTTGTATAAGGTGCGTGGGCACAGGATTTAATATTTTGGATAGATCGGACATGGAGTTGATTAATAAGAAAACAGAGACTACATATAAGTCATGAGAGCGCAAAAAATCCAAGTAATCGATGTTGATGGCTTGTCACAGTTCAGGTATACTGGCTGAGCGCGAAAATTAAGTTGCTGCAGGGTTTTGAAGTGAGTAGAAAAAAGTACCCGGAAATACAAAGGAAATGGAGATCGTTGGAACGACGCTGACGGAGTCGAACAATACAAACATGTCGGTGACTATGAACGTGATCCCGGTGGCAGATTTCTAACAGTTCCAGCAGTTCCAAATGAGAAAAGCTGTAAACGCTCCCAATAATTTGAGTAAGTAGCTATAATTCGCATTTTCCGTTGCACAAATGCATAGCAAATGGTAGTTTGCACAACCACCTACTTTAATATTATAAGTAGCAACAAGTCGACGCTTATTTGCTTTCAGTAACATTTCAATAAACTAGAGAGTATTGCAGTCGTCAGCCAAAAGCGACTGCTTGGGGGATAGTGGTAACGAATGTCATCCTTGGTGGACGAACAGTGATGCCGACAAAAGTAAATATAAGCACTACCTGAAGGGGAGCTGAAAAATAACGTGATGTTACGTTGTTTAATTTGGAAGGAACATCGTGTTTGCGACTTCCAAGTAGGGAGGTTAACTTATAGCGAATCTTATTATTTCCTAGGTGGAATTATCGGAAAATTTTTTCTTAATGATTTTCAAAATAAATATGTCCATTCAAATGACCACCCAAACACGCGGGTATATTTATAAAGCACGGCTAAAAGTTAGATAATCAACTCTTTTCATGCTTATATACTACTTGCTGAAAGTAAGTGAATCACTTATGAGGGCAATTGGGCGTTTAAAAGCCCTAGCGAAAGTTATGAGAAGAAACCTCACCTTAAATGGGGACTATTTGCTGAACCATCTCGGTGATCTTAGCTGGTCTTTGAAATTAGATCACTGACGTGACCATATCTGCGTAAAGATCGATTAAAAGCAATTTTCTACGCATATTTTTTAATGAAAATTTTTCTTAACAGAAATTCCTTCCTATTTTAGTGAAAAACTGTCTACCAACTTAATTTTCAGTCATAATTTCCCTGAAAATGTATTAACTTCCATACAGAATTAAATGAATCTGTTTTGATGTGGTGGTTCTGTCTGATAGTAGAGTTGTGTCGCACTGATGGAACTGCGAAGAGAATACCGACCTCCCTGAAGACGAATCACTTTATTGAAAAAATGTCTTTAGACATGATCTTACTTAGCAAAATAGATGGGCAGCAGACCGACTACTGTATACAGGAGCCTGTTGAAATTATTTATTTTATTGTTTGTGCATCTAGTGGCATTATTAAGAATGACATTTACCGTTACACGAGAGACTTTATCTGAGGCACTACAAAACGTACCTTTAATGATCTTCTGGTCTATAATTTTATTTGACCACTTAACGCCTCGTGATACCAGATCCATCCGTAGTTCCTGAAGCTCCGCGCTACCTGTTGAAGAACGGACTGTTGTTAGCAAGCGATATTTCTATGTACTCGCTACACAGGACACTGGATAGACTACCTAGGCGCCTAGGTACTCGCTAAAGGCTACAGAAAGTAACGTGAAAGAATGACGGATTATTGTTTTCAACTAGAACATAAAAAGTGGGCAGCAAACGGAACAATGTTTCCCACACTACTTGGAAGGATGACCTCCAACTCAAATAGGGGCCTCGGTCCGGTCCCTCCAGTTTTTTTTCGAAACGCCTTCGGCGAGCGCAAAGTCTTGTATGCGAGCGCTATGCATTCACACGCTTTTAAAGGCTAAAATACGCCCACGCCACGCGGTCGATCTCGTGAGAGCTTTGAATCTCACGGACGATGTTTTCTTTCCATACAGGATTTAATAGCGAGTTCCTACTCGCCTTTCCGAAACTTCCCTGAATTAATGAGCCATTTACATCACTGTTGATCGTCCTACTATAATCCACTCTCCGACTCGATATTGATTTAAACTAAACTCAAGTACATAGTGACTTAACCTCAAATCTGACATAAAGAAGAATGAATCAATCTTCCGAGCGATCATCTCCGGTAGTATGTTACTTCTGAACCTATCCAGTTTTTGTATTCAAGCTATTTGTGGAAAGACGATCGAACTTACCGGAAGTTGAATCCTCTTGCTTGGGAGCTACCGTCACCGACAATGCCAGCACATCCTGGTGTGCGGTTTCGGTTGATGTCCGGAAGACCGGTATCCAGCCCCTACCGACTGGGACCTTGAAGGTGTGTGTCGACCTCGTTCGACGTCTTGAACGACGATGCCGTGTCTGTTGGCAGGAGGTTTCGCGGTCAGTCATGCAGACTGAAAGGGCGTCATTTAATTGAACGCTGCTGCCTGATGAAGCCCATATGTCACCCATGTCGAATTTGGATGAATCGGCCAGAAGTAGAGGGTCCACACTGTCTCCTTGGAGATTAGACTCAAGAAGGAATTGCATGGAGTCCTCAACAGAAGAGGCCAGTGACGTATCCACTATCTTTCCGTCATTTTCGGCAATTTTTTCGAACACCTACGGCGATTTGGGATTTTCAAATTAACTACCGCGATTATGGAAAAGGCAAAAATTTGGAAACGGGTGGTCTGGTATTGCTTCTATTCGCTAACGATTTTATTTGTGAGGATAGTTCAATCTAGCACAAAAATACAGGATTGAACCTACTGAAAACGTAAGTAGGAGGAAATTTCTAATTCTTACAATCAACGGTCTTCAGTAAAACGACGTTATTCTGTCAAGCTTCAGGATTCGCGTCGATTTTTCCACTTCTCGTGTACCACAACTAGGTCAAGCAGATGCGTGAGTGCCGAATTTAAATACCCTCCCTTGCGCAATATCCTCATTATTAAGTACTGCGCACACATGTATACGATAATTTAGTTATCACGGAAGGTCCACCACTGCCTCGTGAGGTGGGCCCAACAACGACTTAAGCCTGAATTCGTTTCGAATAGAGCATGGTTGAGAGGCATCTATCTCACCGTCTCTTCCCAGGAGCACCCAGGTTGGATCTAAAGACAGAGTCAAGACGGCCGGAGGCGGGGTAGTACAACTGACTGACCTGAAAAAACAGCCTGTTATAAATGTAAAAGGTACCAGCCAGGACAGTCTCCGATCTCCTTTAAGGTAAGATGCATAACTGCCACAGGCAGAAGGGACCACCAAACCTTGGTCGTCAGTCTTGAGTAGAACAGACTTAACCCTTTGACTGACAGCCTTCCAACCCGGGACTTCTAGGCCGTCGGGATAGTTCCAAACGAATAAACTGTATTGTAGTGTTGAATTTGTTGATGTTCCATGAGCAGGGGTGCCCCAAGGCCGCGTTCAGTTGTGACCCCCCTCTATGCATCAGCTGAGCCTCCAAAACTGCCGGTCTGACGGGGTTACGAACAGTGGCTTACGTGACGTGAACGCCTACTTCGGTGCCTGCAATACGTGTTCTGGTCTCTCAGTAACTAGGACCCGACTTCACCGAAACAAAGACGCGAATAAATTACATACTCTTATACAACGCACCGTCAATCGAAAATTTCATCCCATTTTAGTGTAAGTAGGCGTTCACCTCAAAGGGTATATTTATGTTCAGATATTTTTGGCAACGATTTCGGTTTTAAAGTTTTTACAGAGCAGAGAATAATATGGTAAACTTGCAAAATATGGCACGCGGGTTGCATGCGCATTATGCTCGACGTGTGTGTCGTCCATACCGACAGTTGGTATGAAACGGGCCCCGACCTTACAGGGATCTATGTCACCCCTATGTGTGACGGCTATGACAATAATTGGACACTGCGAAAATTTCCCAACGAGCTCGTGGCACATTGGGTAGAGCTTTGGACTTCTGCCCAACAGGTCGCGAGTTCGACCCTCGGGCGCCGCAGCGCCTGGGGTTGGGAATGGTTGGCTGATGACGGCTAAAAAGCCAGAAATGGCCATTCTAGTCTCCCTTGGCGTTTTCTGTAATATCATTCTGCATATATATATATATATATATATATATATAAATTGCTAATTCGAAAAGCCCGATGTGGGTAAGAAGGTTTTGTATATATATATTTTACTCGAGTAAAACTCGCATTTTCCGAAGAACCTCTTCCTTTTTTGATTATATCAGCTCGGAATGCATACTATCTCTGATCTACAATATACATATATATATATATATATATATATATATATGGCAAAGACGTTATACCGTACTTCCGACATAGATACTAGCTAAAAGCCCAGACACGTGTTTCGCCGATGTTTCTGCTGCTGTGTGACACAGCAACGAGGGGTTTCGGCTCCTCAGTGGGTCCCCAGCATTCTCTATGCGGTTTCTGGTATATGGACTCCAGAGAATAATCGGGTAAATAATTTCTGAAATTATTAAGTGCAGGACATGGAGTCAGGTGCTTCGGACATGACTTTTTAGGGTCAGACCCGAAATTTCAATGAACATTTGGGTCGAAGACAATCAACCACTGTGGAATAACCACGTAATGCCCATTCTACAAACAAGTAGTACTACAAGTAGTATGAATCTTATATGGCAAAGACGTTATACCGTACTTCCGACATAGATACTAGCTAAAAGCCCAGACACGTGTTTCGCCGATGTTTCTGCTGCTGTGTGACACAGCAACGAGGGGTTCGGCTCCTCAGTGGTCCCCCAGCATTCTCTATGCGGTTTCTGGTATATGGACTCCAGAGAATAATCGGGTAAATAATTTCTGAAATTATTAAGTGCAGGGACATGGAGTCAGGTGCTTCGGACATGACTTTTTAGGGTCAGACCCGAAATTTCAATGAACATTTGGGTCGAAGACAATCAACCACTGTGGAATAACCACGTAATGCCCATTCTACAAACAAGTAGTACTACAAGTAGTATGAATCTTATATGGCAAAGACGTTATACCGTACTTCCGACATAGATACTAGCTAAAAAGCCCAGACACGTGTTTCGCCGATGTTTCTGCTGCTGTGTGACACAGCAACGAGGGGTTCGGCTCCTCAGTGGGTCCCCCAGCGTTCTCTATGTGGTTTCTGGTATATGGACTCCAGAGAATAATTGGGTAAATAATTTCTGAAATTATTAAGTGCAGGACATGGAGTCAGGTGATTCGGACATGACTTTTTAGGGTCAGATCCGAAATTTCAATGAACATTTGGGTCGAAGACAATCAACACTGTGGAATAACCACATAATGCCCATTCTACAAACAAGTAGTACTACAAGTAGTATGAATCTTATATTGCAAAGACGTTATACCGTACTTCCGACATAGATACTAGCTAAAAGCCCAGACACGTGTTTCACCGATGTTTCTGCTGCTGTGTGACACAGCATTGAAATTTCGGATCTGACCCTAAAAAGTCATGTCCGAATCACCTGACTCCATGTCCTGCACTTAATAATTTCAGAAATTATTTACCCGATATATATATATATATATATATATATATATATATATATATATATATATATTGCTAATTCGAAAAGCCCGATGTGGGTAAGAAGGTTTTGTGGCGTGTAAGTGGAAAATCAGTTGGCCGAGGTTTTTATTTACTTCTATTGATGTGATCATCACCTCAGTAAATAAAATAAACAGAGCCAAATATGAGAATATGTCTCATCTATGCGACATGGGTTGCCACCCTTGACTTCGGCAATGCCGTTGGAAGGAAAATGCAGTGTTGATGCAGCTAGTGTCTGCCGCTGTCTTCCCGGCTTAGTTGACCTTTTTGCATCTTTAGCAAAGATGGCGGATAGCGGCTTGCTTGCTTTATTTTGGCAAATGACACTGGGGTCTTCCCATTGTTGGCGGAAGAAAGGAAGAGTATTATTCCAACTCCTAGAAAGGATCTAGCCATGACCTGCAATAATTATTTTCCTCATCGAATACTCTATACGAACTTGATCAACTGAAATCCTCATTTGTATTTCATCGGAGTGCAAGATTCCTTTCCAAATTGCAGATAGGCACCCGTTGGCCCTAAAGAGGATTCGGAGAGGGTTGATCAAATGCCACCTTTGCATGCTCTTAGAGTGGCAAGTGCTCACTTGCTGCTATTGCGTGAAAACAGTTCCCATTGTGCTGCAACAGGTAAATGCTGTTGTACCGAAGACTTCATGGAACGTTAAACGATTTACTTTAAACAGAAGTCACAAAACGACCGACAAAGTTATCCATCTGCGAAAGGTTGGCATTCATCGCAAACCATGGACCATCGATGCTGGAGGCCAACCAATATATGCATCGAGAATATTGTCTGACAGATCAAATCAAAAGTACCTTCAGAGCAGCATAACCGAAAACTGAGGCAGCTAACTCCTAGAGCTCTGCGAGACTTGGAACTAGCGTGGTGAGGGCTTAAGGCCAATCGACGCTGCATCCTTCACTGATTGGCTGCAGACGGACAGAGCCAAGGCATACGCACGAACTCAGGTCCAAGAACCCTAACGACACACACGCTTGAAGAGGCGGTTCGCAGAGCTGCGTGCGTGCTCTGACACTACAGTAAAGTTTGCTCACTAACTCTGTGTTCCCTGACATGGGATTTTGGGACCTTCAAATTGCCAAACAGCGCACTCCTACAGATTCGTCCTAATCCCTACCGAAAATTCGGAACTTGTTTACTTGTGTGGTCACTGAGAACCATACGCAGCCGTCACATGAACGTGGAACCGATTCAAGCCAAATCTGTCAGCACTTTTATGCCTTCTCTTAGAGGAACACAAAAGGTTAGTTTGTTCACCATTCTCGATGAATAGCTCTAACATCCCAATTGTGCGTGGGTTAATCATGATTTAATTCGTTCTCTTTTCCCCGTTTATTGTATCTGAAAGACAAGAAAAAGTACCCACTGCTGATGATGGTCGAGAGAGAAATGGCTGGCGTGACTGAATCAACGTCCACTGATTACGGACTGGTCCGCACGCGCACACGAACCAAATTTAATAATCTGGGAGATAATTTAAATGAGAGCTAGCATATAGACTATATAGGAAACAATAATTACAGGTTAATTTATGGGCCCCGGGAAAGACTACGCATTTTGTCAATTAGTATTAATCCAAGCCACGATTTTTAGCCCGCCATGTAAACGCGTTGAGTCGGCTAAATTTCTTTTTCCCTCCCCCATGATGTATCACTCACAATTTCTAGTCAAGCTAACCGTAGGAGTGGTTTAAACCCTTCATCCGGCATGTGCCAAGCACTTGCTAGGCCACCGTTTAGGGCTGAATCAACGGCGCAACCAACATACACGAGTGAACTTATGGTTTACGGCCGTCAAATAAAGTTTACCCTTGATTCTGAAGCGACCTCTCGCTGCACATGCAAATATAAGTGTTTCGTCTTCTACTTACTTCGCTCATCACTTACTGCTTTAACTACTTTCCACTTCATCGTGACAACTTCCATGATCTTCGAAGTAATCCCAATAATGACTCAGTCCTTATATGTGCAAAATGAAACAATTTAGGGAAGAAAATAGAAAAAGCTAGAAGTGTGAAAAAAACTAGATACGGCACCATACAAGGTCATGTGAAACAGACCGGCAGGGCTAAGCGCAAACCAGCAAGAAAAAGCCTGTTTGTGTGCAAGAAGGCCCCAAATATGTTTTTAGGAAATTAGATTCAACGTTAGTTTTCTGTTCGGCTTGCACTAAAAGGACGCACAGGAATGGTTTTCAGGAGAGAGACTTCAAACTCCATCCAGGAAAATTTTCAGAATCATTCGATTAACTGTTTACAAAGGTTTACTAGCAAAGTGGAATACACGAAGTCGTACTAAGTAACCTATGCGAGTTGCCAGGTTGATGAGGATTTCGTTTCAGGTGGGAGGACGAAGGATTCGAAGCAATTGAATGGTCTGGTGAACGGGACAAATGTACCTTCACTTAAAAGTATGTCGAAGCTTTCAATACAATGCTATTCAGAATGCATTTCTGCCGACGATTTGTTGATTTCTCAAGGGATTGACGTATGGAGACTATTTCACACCGGTCTGTGATAACCTAATCTGTCGAACTGTTTTAGACGAAATATTCTTATATGGGTTACGCAAAGAAATAGCTAGCATCTCTAGCGCAGGTGGAGTTGCCCTTAACTATAGGGAGTTATTTATTCCCGTATCTTAATCATAACCCCTTGAACGTTAGCACGAGTACATTTGTAATACGGGGTTAATATTCCCGTGTCCTTCCATTTTATTTTGGGCAGATCGATGCAGAACACGACTCAAATCACCTGTCCTAATAGCGAAAACCCCATCCTCGTGCACATGTATGCGCCTGTCCGCTCTTGTTTACCGAGACCCACCTTTGTGCGTGGACTTGCCCGAACTTGTTTACTTGAGTGCTACTTATACTTATGATACGGTGATCAAAACTTTACAGAAGTCTAAATTCCTACCTTATTTATTGAGATCCTGAGAAACTCGTTCTGTATATTATAGAAATAACGCCGTTTTAATGAACGTCAACTGATCGAAGCGATCAATACTTTATTGATCTAAACAAGGTTTCGGTGTTTGGCCTACCTTAACCAATTGCGATACACGAGAGTTTTGTAGTGAGTCTACCCCTTTGCGAAGGACATCTTGGTTCGCTGGGAGAACTTTTGGTATCCGAGGGGGGTTATTCAGGATGCAAGACGCATTCGGTACCTTTGATGGTTTGCCTTCGGGTTTTTGAGGCTTCACTGGTTGAAGAGGTGTTACTGCCTCTGCAGTAGACATGGTCGCGATCGGATTCTGGGTTTCCACAGGTGAGGGCAAATTACCCTTGAGCTGGCCGCTCACCGTGTGCGACTGGCAGTTTTTATATTGTACTGGGTTTTGAAAGGTCAGAGAAAGAGCGACAAGTAAGTTCCATATTCATCGATCTACTGGTAACTGTGCTTTTGAGTACTCTGCAACACACTTACGTCGAGCCAATGGTAGAAAAATTTCACTTAAGAGTTTTAAAAAACAGTGAAAACAAGCGGGCTGTTTTCACTTTAGGCATTGCGGTATATTGATCAACATTTCATTCTATAACAACCTGAAGAATACGGTGATCTGTATAATTACCCGATCATAATTGACATCTTAACTATAAAGTCTACTTTTTGACACTGTATCTCAAGGTGAGAATCAAAAGTGCATTCGCAAAAAGGCATCCGCAAACGTTGTAGCTATACAAAAGAACCATAAAGTCCCACAATGAACGAATTATGGATTTTGGAAAACATACTTCCGCCTTTTAATAGAACTAATAGCAATCCACCTGAACTCTTATCCACATAATAGTAGAGAATTTGCACACATATAACGCCTTACTGACGAAGTGGAACTTCTTCAACGCGTCAAATAAGCAAATTCAAAATTTTCTTACAATAACGCTTGGTTAGTGTTTGCGTGACGTGGATTGGTGGAGGGATGGTTTCCTGAGGCAAACACCTCAATTCACCCTTCGAAAACATCAGTATAAATTCTCAGAATTTCCAGTTTATAGATTGCGGATCTCAAACAATAAAATCAGACACGTGGAATTATTTAACCATACTGATACAACATGTGAAACCCAGTTGACCAGCGTGAGATGAACGGAGCGTAACGGAGTGGGCTCGACCGCGAGGCCAAAGTACTCAAGATTTCAGTCTTCTCTGGCCATAAAGCACATCCAGCCTCACATAAATTAGGAAGAAGTGGCAAATATGAATTATGCGTTTTTGTCTAAATTAGCTATCACAATAGTTTCTGACAAGTTAGTACTACCATCAGAGTTTGACTGAGTGATAGCTTGAGCATTCACAAGGTCCATTTGAGTGGAAAACTTTAATGGCCTGGCTTATCACCTATTTAATGTCTATCAAGGGGCACCGCACCAAAATATCTGAAAACAAACGTCACCAAAATTTCAGTAAAAAGCTTTGCAGTAGTAAAATCCCAACCGTAATTATAATGAACATCAATTTTCCAAAAAGAATTATGTTTTTCAAACAATTCTGCTGTTTCGAAAAGTACATAAGATGCAGAAGGTAACTTACCTGCCAGTCTTTGGGACAACTCTTCCTGAAACTCCCCAAAGTTTTCCTGAGTGGGCTAAAATTGAAATAGACGAATGTGGGTCTTATGTTTAAAGTTCCATCTCAAAAGCGTACAGAAGGAAGGACGAAAGGATACGGAGGTTCGAGGTCCAGGTATTTGTGTACGTAAAGGAGAAGGCTGATCGAGCAGTAGAACCGTTTGCTTTTTTAAGTTTTTACTTATGCAAATACCTAGAAATCGGCCCTTCGAATTCATTTGTGAACAATTCTCGCACGACCCGCTTCTGACGGTTCGCAGCTGGGAGATATCGGCCACACGAGAGGTAGCAGCATATAAGCAACTCTGTTTTCCACATAAATGCCTCCCGGAATATCTAATGCCACGATGCATAAATTATAAGGCTCCCGATAACACGACTATGGACAGGAGTTGTGAGACGGTTTATTTAGCAGTTGACGAGAGTTCTGATCAAGGACTGCCACCGGAATCTACAAAAATCCAAAGCTAGAATTGCAGAGGATAGAAGGTAGTGTCCCCGCATTCTCAAAGATTCGATCGCCGAAGATCTTTGGACGACGAACGTCGCCTTGGCACATCCCATGCAAACCAAATAGAGGGAAGTTTGGAAGCGGAAAAGACCAAGTTAAAAGCAGCAGACACTAGAAGCTCATACTTAATCCACGAGCTTTCGTCTACACATCTAACAGAGCAGTGCTACGACATGAAGCCTGCTTTAACACCGCAGATGCCGACCCAGTCGACTTAATTGCAGCCCAGGAAGCTATGCTGGTGAGAACTAAAAAACCGATCACAGAAACCCTCCGTCGAAAACATGTTACCTCCTAACTGATGGCTCACAAGTTAGCCCGATATGCTTCGCAAAATTAGTTAAAAGCTATGAAGGAACCAAAAATGGGACAACATTGTCGTTCCCCTCGCTAACGAGAGATGACTGACTGCCATGCTTACTCGGAAAGACTGTAATACAAAGAATGAGACCCTAATTGATGTGAGAGAATTTTACAAACGAGCACAGAACTCGCAAGCCAAATCTGTAACAGATCGGTTAAATAAACTACATAGAGAATACCGGCGCAAAAATATGATCACGGAGAATGAGTGAAAGTATCTGACACCACTCTGACTCAATGCTATATTCTGCCAGTAATCCATAAGACAAACTTCCCACCGCGACCAATTTTTACCTTAAAATGCAGCCAAGCCTATAATTCGGCAGAGTGGGTGTGCATAAAACTAAAATTTTTCCAAGACAATTCAACTAGCTCCATTCGATTAGCCTCTCGATTTCTCATAAACCTTTGAGGTCGGATAATTCAATCGGATAAAATCATGTTTTCATTCAAGGTTATTTCGTTACTTGCATCTATTCCACCGAATTAAGCACATAGAGTCTTGTAAAAGAGATCTGAAGAGGCGAGGCTTCAAGTTCTGCTCAAAAATGAACATATCATGAGGCTGTTCGAATTTTGCTATAAATAACTCACTTCATCTTTGCCAAAAAACTATAAGCAGATCACAGAAACTCCAATGGGCTCCTCAATCTCTGGTTCGACAGGAGAACATGTCCCAAAAGAACTGCAAAACACTGCCTTCGTCCAAAATGAGCTTGTCATTTGGCACCATTAAGATGCCGACATGTTTTTTATCAAGAAGAAAACTATGCTGTAAAACTTCCATAACTCGCTCAGTGGAAGCTTGTAATAAAAAATTATCGATGAAAGTTGTACTCATCAAAATAAACCCCAAGGGTGAAATTGAGACGACGGTTTACAGTAAGGCAACGACCATCACATTTCTCCTTAGCTTTAACAACAACAGCATTGGCTTACTGGCCGGCGTATCCGTCTTCGCGCGCCACAGCACGACCTGGCCCCCATAACGCACACACCAGGATAAAATAAACCAGGGGATCTGGAGGGGCCATCGCCATCTGACTCCCAGTCCACTGCTCAGCCCCTCAACACACAACACAAACTGGGCCAACGGTGTGGTCGGGTGTAAGCGTAATATTGGCAGCCTTCCAAGCCACTGTTTCTAGGATACCATGATATTCTCGGTTACATGATGATAGTGATGGTGTTGTGTATGTATTGTGAACTGGTGTGGTTTAGCACACGGCGGTTAACCACAGGTTATGGTGGAGGCGCATGTGATCTAATAGGCCCATGCAGTGTGTGAAGGTGCGGGAGCTGTGAGAGCAGTGTAGGTGGGCGCGGCGACTGTATGTCAAGCCCCATGCACTGGTTCGCCAGTCTCCATGCGATTATTTTCAGGTGACCGAACAGGCCAATGCGTGAGGTGACGTTGCGGGCACAGAGTGGGCAGGAGAAAGCAGAAGGGACTGACGGGTTCTCGTTCGCGGTAGTGGCTGTGGGAGTGGCGGCGAGAATGGCAGAATTAAAGGGTGTGCATTGGATATTAGTACTGACGACATAGCGGTTAATTCCGCTGTTATGGATGCACATGTGACCGAGTAGACCCATGCAGTGAATAAATGCGCAAGGACAGTGAGGTCAGTGGATGTGGCGAACTCTGCTGTGGGTGAATGCTCCAGGCGCTGGTTCATCAGTCTCTGACGATAGATTCGCAAGTGACCAACCAGGCCGATAAGTGAGGTAAAGGTGCGGTCGCAATAAGGACAGTTTAGGATCGGGCAACCATCGCTGCGACAGGGGTGGTGTTGATTGTGATGGTGGAGGTAACAGGTGATGAATATTGGGATGTGGTCGCTATGATAGTGGGAGTGGTGGAATTGGTGCCAGGGATGATCATGGAAAGGGGTTCGAAGGAGGGTTGGCAGAAGTTGACGCAGAAGTTGAAGTTGTCGGATTGTTGCTGCATCGCGCCCGAAGGTGTCCAAGCAGGCCGATTCGTGCGCGGCAGGAACCTTAAGAGCGCTCGAATGTTGGAGGGCTTGAGCATTGACGGTGTTGATCCGGGGCACTGGTAACTTTCGTGCCGCCCTTTTGGCCTTGGCGGTGGCGATCTGGCTGGCTTCCTAGTTTGCTGCTCCTGACTTTACTGTCCTCCTGCAGGCCAATTGGTTCCGGGCGATGTCCTCCCAGTTTTCCGGGTTCATCTGCAGTTGCTTCAGCGAAGTCTTTAGAGTTTCCTTATAACATTGCACTTGACTCCTTTTTCAACAAGAACCCGTGGTGACATCTCCATAGAAGAGTCCTCTGGGTAGTCGGTCGTCGTCCATCCTCACAAGGTGGCCCCTCCAGCAAAAATGCAGTTGTTTCAGTTGGGCGTAGATGCAGAGGATGCGTGTTCATTCCCGAAATTCTGTGTCCGGGATTCCGCCTATCCATATCATTATCAGTATTCTGAGTAGTTAGCTGAGAAGGAAATGGATAACCTTCCGCGCCTGTTTTTGCTAGAACCTCCAGTCCTCCGCGAGATGTTAGCTTTATATATCTTGAGTTTATGGCTGATGTGGAGACCGTGTCGCTTCCAGACAACGTTCTGCATGCGCCCGAAGGCTTGGCTGGTTTTGGCGATCTTATGAGCGACCTCGTCATCGATTTTGGCGCTGCGGGAGGTTGCTGCCCGCGTAGGTGAAGGTATCCACGGATTTCAATTGAGTGACGTTGACATTGATGCGAGCAGCGTTGTAGGTGGTACTGGGCGGCGGCTGATGCATTACCACAATTTTCTACGTATTTATGCGCAGTCCGAAGCTGTCGCAGGCGGCAGTAAAAAGACCCATGCTCCTTTGCATGCCCCCTTCTGTCTTTGCATTAAGTGCACAGTCATCAGTGATCAAAAGTTCGTGGATGGCGGCTGCGGATACACGCGAGTGGGAATGCATTCGCCATTGATTGAGGAGTCGGCCACACATCCGGTAGGTGATGTGGAGCCCGTGGCATTCGTTACGGTAGGCATCCATTAGCATGACCGAGAACATGAAACTGACACTTCACCTGCAGCTGGCGCGCGGTGAAGATTATGTTAGTGGTGACATGATGGCGGCGGAAACCGCATTGGCTTCTTGGGAGGAGTCCTTGTTCCAAATGACCGTTGAAACTTTTGTGGGGAAGGCGTGCGACGGCTTTCCCAGGCGATTTAAAGCAAAACCACATAGCAAAAAGATGATATATTGTACTGTTATCAGAACAATATACAAATTACAGGAGTATATTCCTACATACGTTTCCTAAATCACAATGACATATATAATTCAGTTAAACAGAAGGTGGGCTAAAGGACTTAGGTAGTAATAAAGAGAATTAAATAGCATGATCTGTCCTCGTTATTTGTAAAAAAGCAATCTTTGGAGGCAAAGTTAATCAAAAAGCATACTTTTGGCAAGGAATGGGTCCGGTTTCGAGAAGAAGCTATAAAAATAAGACAAAAGTTTAAAAGCAGGCTAAATTGCAGATACAGACAAACATTTAATGAATATGCAGAAAACTTAATACTAGTGGTTACAATATTTTGAGCCTGGGGTTTTTATTTTCTGTTTGTAACTTGGGGCAACCCTTTTTGCGCATTCCTTACAGTAGAACTTGCTCCCAATAAAAAGTATACGATTTTTGACCTGAAAAACAGCGCTTATAAAATCAGTAAATAGAAAAATATGACAACATACCGGCAAAGGTAACAGTGAAAGCATTTTCGATGAAACTGTAGGCCCAGTGCCAATACTCTGTCCCCACTTATGGAACAGTTGCAGATTCCACACGGACTTCCAAAGGCTCGTTCGAAGTCCTTTGGACAGTAAAGCTTACCTTCTTTTTTGTAATGGCCAGTCTTTTGCAGATCACACTGACATACTAGAAAAGAAAAATGTAATAATGAAACCACCTACAGTGGCACCGAAAGCAGTGACGGTGGAAGTAACTACCATTCAAGCGGAGAAATGAAGAGGCACACGTTTCGCCACAAATGCTACATTGAAATCCGGGCATTTTAAATCCAGGATTTATACTGTTTAAAAAATGTAAAGTAAGTCAGGACAGATATCTGGAGCCAAGAAGAGCAATCACTGTACAATAATTATTTTGCACGAAAGTTCACGATTATGCGTTATATATAAATACATAAACATGTTTCGAAACGTCAAAACGCCATAACATGAATTATAAATTTCAAGGAAAACACTTGTATTTGTATCGATTTTTTTGCCATTTTATAATGCACTGTTTCTGCACATGCAATTCTTGAACAGAAATATGTCCTTAAAGAGATTAAAAATCTACTATTGTTACAATTCAATTTTATAGAAAGCAAATATGCCTACATGTTTTTAAATTTTTTTCAATGTTCGATGAAAGGTACAATTTGACTGAGAGTGACTATTTGCGCAGAAACCCACAATGTTTTTAAAACGAGCAACATTTGGACTTTAGTCGAGTCCTCCAGACTCTTGTTTATTAAAAGCAGAAGATTAAAGGTTAATAGATTCGAGTTGAAGGTTAAAGTGACTTGCGTGAGCTGGAACATTCATCGAGAATCTTACTCAAAAGACTCTCGACGGAAACCCTTAATAGCATTTCATAAGCGTGTAATAGAGTGAAAGACAGACTGAATAGCAGGCAAATCGAGGTGTGCAAATAATACAGAGAGTGAGAGAAATATGCTTTATTTTGAAATTTTCTGTAAAAATGGCTCCATTCACTGTCACTGAGAGCGAATCTAAAAAATTATGCAAAATACAAAAAGGTTTACATAAAATGAACATCTATTATGGGAACATTTCAAGTCTTAGTCCATGTATTTCTGTCTCTACCCATAATGTATCAGCCATTAACATAAAAATATCCGGAAATGCAGCAATTGAAGTAGAAATAGGGTAATACGATGCTACTTAAACTAGGTCGTGACCGAAAACTCCACGCGAAAAGCCCAGCTGTCAACCGGAATCAGAATAATTAAAATAGAACTTGGCTACCACACGCATAATGAAAGCGATGGTCGCATTTTTCTGGTCATGCAGTAGGTCACAAATGCTTTTAAATATTTCATGCACACCTTGAAGCTGACCTTTGTCTAATTGTGACAAATATGAGCTTGCAAGCGCTGGAGGAGCCAAATTATTTGGCTGTGGACGGTGATTTTGAATTTATAGTAATGCAAAAACAATCTGAATAAGTTGAAAAAAGTCGCTTCGCTTTTAGGCCTTCACCCATATAAATACCTAGTCACAGCCTGCATTTGACAGGATTTTTACACAACAAGAAGATAGGTGCAATACCTCGGATGTCAACCCATGCGACGAGCGAAGATGCATGGTTAGAGTGCACATTGGAAGCGGACGCAAAGACTGTGTCGGGGAGCCAGGCACTATTTCACCAGCATCCTTGCGATGGATGTACAAGTGACGGACCAGACATATGGGTGAGGGGAAGGTCCGTTGGCAGTGAGAAAAGGATAGGTCGGGAAACGGTAAGTCATTAATAATGTTGTTATTATTGCTTTTGGCGTAAGTGTTTGTGTTCGCGCTCATGTGAGAACTGAGGATGGCTGGGGTTTTTGGTGGTTTTAATGTGAGCATTGGTGGTATTATCTCGGGGCTTTTTTGGCTTGATTGCCACTCTTTTTGGCTTCAGCAGTGGCGATACTTCTGGCTACGTATATTGCTACACCAGTTTTAACTGCTGTTTTCAAGACCGATCAATCCAGTGTGAGGTCCTCCCAGGTAACCGGGTTGAATTGCAGTCGCTTCAGGAAGTTTTTTAAACTGTCCTTGTAGCATCTTTTTTATCCTTGTTGTCTGTGTGTACCTTTATTGGCATCTCCATAGGAAATTTTTTTGGGTTTACGCTCGTCGTTCACTCTCACCAGGTGGCTGCTCCATTTCAGGTGCACTTGCCTCAGCAAGGCATGGGTACCAAAAGATTCCGGTCCGCTCCAGGACTTACGTATCCAGGATCCTGTCTTGCCATCTCCGCTTCAGTATTCTGCGAAAGCAGCTGAGATAAAAGTGGTTTACCGTCCTGCCTTTGTTGTAATGGGCAATTTAGGTCTCCGCTAAATACAGAAGTGTGGTCAAGATGATTGCCTTGCACATCTTTAATTCGGTGTTCAGTTGTGGGCCGTTGTGATTCCGCACGGAGGATTGCAGCCGGTTCAATGCCTGGTGGGCTTTGGAGTTCCATTAAGCAACCTCGACACTGACTTTTGTGTTGTGTGACAGCACCCTTCCGAGTTAGGGGAAGTTGTCCACAGTTTTGCGTTGAGAGCCGAGGATATTGATTCGAGGAGCACTGTATGCATGCTAGGTGGTGGTTGGTGCATAACCACCGATTTGTCCGTGTTGATATTTAGGCCGAATGTGGCACGGCCGATGGCGAAGAGGTCCATGCTCCTTCGTATCTCTCTTCAGTCACGGTGTTGAATGTGAGGTCATCTGGAAAGTGCATTCGTTGACTGAAGTCATAGACACATGCGTAGTTGTAATGCAATGTGTTGCACACAAAAAAGCTCTAATCGAGGATTTCAACTTTGACAGTCATAAGTGTTTTCTTGGTTGACATTTATTTTTTTGTGCTCTCCTTACATAAGGTACAAAAGGGCACTGGATAACACTCCACATTGTAATGTCGATGGCAAAATTGGTGGTTCACAGTTCAGATGTCTGACACATCTATAAGGAACAGTATTGGCCCTAGTACTGAACCCTGAGGAATTCCACTCTCAGCCGCAGCAGAACTAGACCGCTCTTGACCTCTATTCGTTACAAACTAACGCAGTCTCATAAAGATCTTACTTACACGGGAAAGGGAAATGTAAACGACCCTTCTACGTGGGACGAAGGTCCACCACATGGCTGGGATTTGAACCGCCAACCTCTTGATTAGCAACTGACACTTTTTACCCCTCGGCCACGCTCGGACGGCCAGGTATATAGGATATACTTCAAAAATGATGACTTGCCCCATCTTTGTAAACATTTTTCAATTTTGTGCGAAAAAACGTACCGGTAGTACTCAAGTCGCTCTCAACTGGTCAACAAGAAACACCGATCAGCAATACTGAAGAAGGCAGTTCTCTACTGAAATCGACAACAATTACGATAACTAATGAGGGATTATTTCGTTGTGCTGGATGTCGAGAACTCTCTTCTATAGTTTTTAGATTAGAAGGCAACCTGGATCTCCCCACAGAAATTATAGCAGGCCTTATCAAACATTAGAAAACTGAACTCTTAGAACATGACGCGAAGGATATAAAAAATCTCAATGATCCTGATCACAAATATCGCAAAGAAACGGTAAAGGCAGCTCCTTAAGTCACATTGTCCATCTGTACAAACTTAAATCAAAGATCAACGGCCCTTGGAAATCGGCAAACGGTAATTTTAAGCAAAGTTAAGAGGTCCAGGTTGATAATTTGAGAAATAAGGTTAGCTCACCGAAAATATTTTTTATATTTGAGCTGAACAAGCTCTCCAAAAAGTTAACATACACATAAAATTGTTCAACTGAGCCCGCCTTATTTCACAAGTCATCGTAAGATAACACTAACAACGTGAAAGAGCGCCAGCAACACACCCTCTATATGTTCGTCAAGTCACAATGGAACGGGTCGTGGGAGCTAGAAATGGGAAGGCGAAAAGACGTTAACCACTAGAAGGTGACTTATATCGTCAGACGTGGATGATACAGGGCTATTTTCCAGATCTCCGAGGGCTATTTTGGCGAACATAGTGTGAAAAGAAATGGCCCCTTTTGAAAGCTCCAAAGCGATTATTCAAAATCGACAACCAGGCATACCGTTTAAAAGCAAAGTCTATGATTAAACCTACCATTGCTAACAGAAGGAAAGATACAGAAAAATGTTTTTTCCCACGAAGATAACTTTGTCTGGTAGTTCAGGGAATCTCCAAGGCTACTGGGGGAGCCAAAAAAGAAAGGGTAAAATAGGACCATTTGCCATTTCAAAATTTACTGAAGAATTCTCAAGAACCTGATGTGGTGGTCGAAATCAAAAATATCTTCCGATTGGGACTTCAAATTAAAAAAGGCACACAATAGTTGCGATCAAGACTGTCAAAAGTCGTCTTGGAAAGCAAATAGGAGGAAGATCTAATATTGCCTCGAGCGTCTCGGCTAGATTTTTTTGCAGCCGAACTACTTTCGCATCGATCGGAAGAAAACGAGGACACTAGTAACAGAATTAAAAAAGGACAGAGCGCGGGATAAAGGAACTGGAAAAATGGCGACAACAAATTCCTAAAAATGGGGCGCTTGCTTTTATGGGACCATGCAGTGAAATTTACGCTTACTACACCTGCCATTATGCACATCAAACGCCTGTATATTCCAACCCAAACAACCCTACCAGCACGTGGCCCCTTCAATAGAGAGGGCTCAGAGGAAGTAAAAGGGGCCTGGTCCAATCGACTTTTAAACCAAATTTACCATATCGTCAGGTTTGTTACAAAGAAATGAGAAGGTGTCAGTGTTTGAAGTTAAACTGGAATAGGCAATATTTACCAGATAAAATACTGTTTAAGCGTAGTTATTGGGGACTGTGATGAACTGATTATGGATACTTCGTTTAATTCAGCCATTTGGATGGCATTTATCTGCCAAGCGTGTGCAGAGCCTTTCTGTGTGACTTTTAAGATTGACGTAATAGTTGCAAAGCAGCTAATACTTAGGTTGGTAATCCAGTGGCTTGGAGATGTTTTAAAAGATAATTTGTTAAGTTGTGCATTTAAATTTCATGTAAAGATACTTTTGCTCGAGTTAAATGAAAAACATCAACGAGAATTTCGGTACTTGACTAAATGTTAACTATTCCATTATGTCCCTTAATATATCGTGTTCTGCTTTCCATGCAAAGTAAACATGAAGCGGAAATATAACGAAATTAAGCGGAGCACCGTGTTTAAGCGGATATGGCTTGCAAAGCAGGCGTGTTATGCTACGACCGAGGTAGCAGATGGTCCTTCGCCATATTCGTTGTCAGTGTTAAAATCCTCACCAATGCCGCAAATGCGTGAATTTTTTTTTCCAAAGTTTCAACTGATATGTCTTCCAGCACAGTTTGTGTGAGTTGGAGTGCAGAATATATAGGGGTAACGGAACACATGATCGAAGTAATAATAGTTGTATTTAATACCGGTTTACAGGCATTGTCAGGTGAAATATTCAGTGGGTAGAGGCTGGCAGTGAAAAAAACTCCTGAATATATATCATTATATGTGTTTTTCCTATTTTCATGTTATTCAGGAGAAAAAACTGCCGCCTGTAAGGATGATAGCAATTCAGATCAGGGAAGGGCTAACACAATTGCAGTCTGTATGCAGTCTCTCTGTCTTTGCTAGGAACCGGGATTCTGCCTCAGGCAAGAAAGCATCAGTGTACGGTCGCTCACTGTCTGCCGAAGAAGTCAACGGGTGCAGGCTGCAGAGACGGTGCCGTATCCCTCAAGGTAACACCTGGGATCGAGTTCAGATGCCGCGCACTCCGTCGAACAGGAAAACAGATTCTACCGTGTCGGCGCCCAGAATTCTTGGAAACTGTTCTGAATGCAAAAACTAGTAATGGTAATCTTAAACAAAGAATAACTCCGTTGGACTTTTTATATTATGGGAAGTTTATTCCACATGGCCATGGCGTTTATCGAAAAGAACCGTCGATACTTAACTGTGCGAGCTAATGGAAGAAATAAAAAGACATTGCGATGACTGCTGCGCCGAGGATGGTCAAGCTGCCTCACAGTGATAAGGGGATTAAATGTACGATTATTCAAAAGCTTAAAAAGCAAAAATAGTCCCTTCTGCACTCGGCGAAACCATAAGGGATCAATGTTAACAAGCCCACAGCGTTCTTGATACGACAGATTACGGTGCTCCAACGATAAAATTCTTTTCGTGAAGAAGCAGATGCCTCCTTACGCATTTGCAGGACGCCTGCTCGAAAACGAACATGCCGTGAGCACTGTAAAAGTTTTGTTGGATATGAACTGACCTTACCATCCAGAAGTTACAAAGGTTCCATGAACGCTACTGCATTCTCCACGTACTTGCAATAAAAAGGTCCTGAAGAACGGGAGCTATGTCCACCTTGTACTTGGACCTGGTCTGCTGGATGATCGGAACCACCGTCGAGCAACAAAAATTCCTGAAATGGGCATCCAGTAGCACATCGATGGGATGAAGTTGTTTAAAAAATCAGGACAATGCCTCTGGCTAATTCTTGCTCGGGTTAACTACCTGGTAGTTGGACAGCCGTTTGTGGTAGGTGTGTTCTCTGGGTTCGGAAAGCCGTGGGCATTAGAGTTGCAGCCGGATGTCATTTTAATAACAGAGACCTAGTTACAGGCTGAAGTAACGGGTGCCAAAATTGTACTTGAGGAATATCATTTTTTTCACCGCGTCCAGGTGTATAAAAAGAGAAGAGTAAGCAGTCATTGTCAAGAGGGGAGTTATTGCATAAGGACGAAAAGCCTTGATGGACACTCGTTAGTGAGCAGTGATTGTCCATAAGTTGCAGAAGAACATTCTGGAAGGATTCCCAATCTTCGTTCACGCTGCTCGAAAACGTTGAGCTCCAGTTGATGTCTGTTAAATCTGCTCGCATCTCCTGAAAATTTCATCACTAAACGTTTCGCCGTTTTTTCTCTATAGCAGACGCAACGGAGAATAAGGAGTAGTCCTATATAAGCACCACATGATCACTACGACTGAGCGGAGGCATTGAAATGATCTCGTCAATGCTGCCTAATGTTTTCGTGAAACCCAGGTCAAGACAGTTTGCCTTTTGTACTTCACGTGTTCTCGTGGGGAAAAGAACATGTTGTGTGAGGAGTGCCTTCAAGGTCTTTTGCAGAAAAACATAATCAAAATTCGATTTCGGGCATGATGATTGAATCGTGCTCCAGTTAATTCCTGATGCATTGAAGTCTACCATAATCATGACATTAGGTCGACTGGAGGAATTTTCTATTTGTTCTAACAAGTGGTTGTCTGCGACTCGGTTTATCCTAGGTGGCCGATAGACAATGAGAACATCCAGACATGGAGAGCCAAGCGCCTTGATTGTCAACCATATATCTTCTGTACTACAGGTTAACTTGCTCGTCTTGTCGGATACTATTAGCATCTCTTTCACGTACACAATTATTCCACCACCTTGTCGATTTTCTCTATCCCTCCGATATATTTGGTTTCCAGACAGTGTTATTTCACTATCTCGAATACTGCCCGACAGCCAGATTTCGCTTACTGCTATCACATCCAGAGATACTTCGGCAAGGCAAATGTTTAAATCATCAAGTTTTGATAAAAGGCTTTGGGCATTTGTATACAAGTACTACAATTTTGTGACAACCAAACTTCCTTTTGCGTTCGTCCATTTTATGGGTTTAACTGTGTCTCCTTTGACGTCAATGTCGTATGTCTTTTCCGTTTCTTGATGAGTTTCGGTAACTCTGGTTTCTGAAGTGAGAACTCTGGGCGTTATGGACTCAGTTCTGACATCTCTTTGGGCAATTGATTCCCTGATGGTTTTGGCGTTAGTGGGGTGACTGCCATTGTCCTTAGTAAAATCGGTTGGTTCAATTGAAAATTCGTATTCTTTTGAACTACCTTCCCCTTGAAAATAGCCAGATTGTGTTCGCCAGACTTCAGTTTCGATTGTAAATCCAAGATAAGTTCCCCGTGTTTCAGCCTTTCCTCAGGGGAGTAGTCCAGTTGAAAAAAACCTTTTTATGCCAGTGACAGAGGTTGGTATTTTGGATAGGATCGCCTTGATTTAGTTTTTCCTCTCAACCATTATTTTGAGAGGTCACGGTCGCGGCATTCCTAGGCTGTCTTCACATTTTTGGCGGATTGGGAATGCTTTAATAACTTTTACTTCTACGCCTTGTATGAGCAGCTGGTTAATGAGGCCATTAAACGAAGCGAGGTCTTTTTGCGACATGGTCTTCAGGTTGGACAGCAGTTGATTCGTGCAAACACTGACTAACTAAACACTGTTGCCGAATCTGGTACTTGAGATTTTCGCTTCTTCCAAAGTTCCCCTTAGGGGCACGAGAACGCTTAACAGAGCTCTCGTTGGGATTTAATCTACCTCTGACCATACTCTCATCTGAAGGCTTCAGTGAATCCATCGGAGTTGATTTTGACTTCATATTCCTGTTGTGGTGTTTCCCCATTGCAGACTGCCACGCGTATGTTTCTTGGGATTCAACTACGGGCTCGTTAGAACACCCAAGACAGCAGAATGTGATTTGTGGTTCGTTTTGGTCGTTGTCCATAGGATTCAGAGACTGTGTTGGCTGATGTTGGCTCTATTCAGTGAAATGACCTCTAGGCATTTTCTTGCTTTTTGTGCTCGAGGATAATTCCTGGATGTTTTGCAAGCTAACGCAGTCCATTAGTGGACACCAGGTTCATGTAGTCTATTGGGATGTTACCAATCATGTCGATAGATAACTCTTCGAAAGGCGATATTCCTCTGTGGTGGAGTCCCTGCTTTTGAGATTGAAACAAATAGCCGTCCCGAAGATGCCCGCTGTACAGAGGAAATGTAATGTGGTTTGCAATAGAAATTCCGACATGACAGCACCTAATATGCTTTTGGTTACCTTCACCAAACAATGTACCTGTCTCATCCATAATACCCATTAGGGGCTTTCACCTGTCGGACATATGAGCGAGCTGGTGCGTCGCATATGACAATGGATAATTGAACATTCATTATTTCCCCGGTTTGTGGGACCCGCAGGCCAATTCACAAAATATCTTTCAATTCGTCAATATAATCTCTCAGAAAATCATCCAGCGGCTACGGCTTTCCGAACCCAGAGAACACACCTACCACAAACGGCTGTCCAACTACCAGGTAGTTAACCCGAGCAAGAATTAGCCAGAGGCATTGTCCTGATTTTTTAAACAACTTCATCCCATCGATGTGCTACTGGATGCCCATTTCAGGAATTTTTGTTGCTCGACGGTGGTTCCGATCATCCAGCAGACCACGTCCAAGTCATGTTATTAAACTCATTAATCTTTGGATTCCAGCAAACAAATATTTATGTTGCTAATGCGGAATGTCCAAAGTTTAGGGGAAGAAAATCGAGCTCAATCAGTCTTTTGGAAGTTTACAGAGTCCTAAAGACATCAACCAGTTTTATAAATAAGTAGGTTTATTGATAAATAAATTGTATATGTAAGGCCTAGAGAGCCCTATCATTACAAACTTAGTATCGTGGTATAAATATAAACAAAGTTGATAATTGTTGCACTAGGTGAACAGCCATATGAACAGCAGAAATGAGTAGTACGATTCGCCATTTTTAAAACAATAGTCAAAATTCTTTGGAATATACGGTAAACTAGGAATAAAGCAGTGAAAAAAACTCCTTTGGTTAAATTGCGGGCAGATTTTGACGAGCCATTACTATAAAAAGAGAAACAAGGATACAAAACTGCTTCTCTATAAAAATTAATAGATAGTGTGGATAGGATTGGTACGATGCAGTGGGATATAGAATTGTGGTGTTGCTGACAACGTATGAGGGTTCGGAACGCTCCTTGTCAGATGAGAGATAATTTAACAGCTAGAGCTACTGTTTATGCACTTCAGGGAGGTGAGAGAGGAGGAACTCATCGAAGACAACAGGGTCGAAACGAAGAGGAAAAATTAGAGGTCACGAGATCACCACAGAGATGCGACCTTGCTGAATGCGTAGTTTACCAGCAAGGTGACGAAAACAGCAGAACCAACCACGATCATCAACAGATCCCGGAAATTCCGGAAAGTATCATGGTTGTCAAGAGTTGGTGATGATAGTTGAAAAGGAGGGGACGAAAAAGTGACTGCGACGGTTGACTCAGAGTGCCTCTGTAGCTCTGTATCGCCCTTTGGTGCTCCTGTTCGATGTGATCACTGCCTTTCCTCATATTCACATCCATGCTGGCATTCCGTATTCCATGTGTGGTCTAGCGAAAGCACTGAAAACTCTCGCAAACAGTTCCGGATGAAGGAATTTAAAGCAAGCCTGATCCAATACATGCTGCTCGTCGCTTTTTGGACAGGTCTTTTAGGGTGTTCGGAGGGTAGTAGGTTTGAAGCTGTCCATATACCTAGATATTTATGTGTCAATTTCTTTAAGTGTAATACCCTTCATTTAGTAGTGCTGTTATAAATAAATAAATAAATTGTATATTTAAGGCCCGGAGAGCCACGTCATATCAAACTTAGTATCGTGGTATAAATAAATACAAAGTGGATAATTGCTGCACTATATGAGCAGCCATATTAACAGCAGGAATGAATAATATGGTAGGCATATCCGATTCAGAAAGATTTGCTATTTTTAAAACAAAAAGTCAACAATTTTTGACATATACGGTGAACTAGAAAAGAAGCAGTAAAAAACTCCTACGGTTAAATCTGAGGCGAAGTTCAGCGAGCCGCTTATTTGAAACAACAAGGAGAAAAAACTGCTTCACTGAAAAATTTATAGCTAATTACAATTGGATAGTATCGTGATGTTGCTGACAACGTATGAGGGTTCGGAACGCTCCCTGTCGTGTGAGATATAATATAGCAGTCAGAGCTACTGTTTGTAACCACCAGTGGAGTCGAGAGAGGAGGAACTCATCGTGGACACCAGGGTAAAAACGAAGAGGGGACAGTAGAGGTCATGAAAGCATCATCGAGATGTGACCTTGTTGACTGCATAGTCCACCAAGCAAAGAGGCAAAACTATCAGAACCCGCCTTGATCATCAACTGAACGTGAAAACCATCTTTGGGGTTGCAAAAATCAGAGGAAGGCAGTAAGGTTGTCACGAGTTGGCGATGCTAGTTTAAAAGGGGGGACGAAAAAGTGAATGCAAAGATTGACTATGCAGAGGATGATGGAAATATAATAAGAGACCAATATAAAATCAAGAGAGCTGACTCAAATACCAGGAGGACCCTTTTCAAATCCAAAAGTTTCGAGTTTGGGAAGGAAACAGACAATAAGGACCTTATATATTCCATATATTCCGAAGTTAAATGTTTGCGTGATTTGTTTTGAAAATAGCTAATGTAGACGACAACCTAATTTGTAGTGGAAGATTATTCCAGATGAAAGCATATTTGGAGGCAAAAAACTAAGAACGATTAGTTGTGGAGCTAAATGGTTGTGAAATGATCATGGAGGAATTACGAGTGGCATAGGGTCGATCTACCAGAGTAAGAGCGTAAATTCGTGGGACATTTGGGCCAGAGTTAACGCGAAACAGGAAACAGAGACCAGCTTCGGGTCTTCTTACCCAGAGAAATTTAATATTTGATAACTGGCATCTATCCGTATAAGAGATACTGGATCCAGGAAGAGAAAATAGTCTTCGAGTTAAACCCTCTGAACTTTTTCAATCTTACTGCGGTCAGAGGCGTTTATCAGCCCAAAGAGGGGCCAGCAGTATTCTAGGATAGGAAAAACTAAACATTCGGTACAGGTTAAACTTTGATAGGTTTATTGATTTGGCACTGCTTGGTGGCCGTCAAATCCTTAGAACACAGGATAAAACCTAAAACAAACTCCTCTTTTCATTAACCACTTTTGCTTTGGTTTGTTTGTTTGCATAAAAATCAGTGTTCGAAAGGAAGAGTTTGTTTTAAGTAAAAAAAACCTGTTTTCAAAGGTTCAGAAAAAGCAAATTTGAAGTTAAAACAGCTTTACAGAATGGGGATGAATGTATCAGCCCAAAGAGAGGACAGCAGTATCCTAGGATAGGAAAAACCAAACATGCGGTACAGGTTTAACTTTATTTCCGGAAGGAAGAAATTATGTGATATAAAACCACATATCTGTGCAGCCTTTGCAGAAATTCGATCTGCGTGAGGCGATAATGCTAGCTTATTCGTGTAACTAAGACCTAAGTATTTTATGGTTGATCGTTCTAAAAGTGTACTATTTGAAATACTATGGGTCCAGGAAGCTTGGCGGGGCCAAAACACATGAAAATACTCTTGGATGAAGAAAACACAACCTGCCAAGTACAGCTCCAACGTGAGAGCATATGCTATGCCAATCTAGAGTGCTTACGAAATTATTTATTATTTCATGGTTCGTGTTAGCAAAGTCGAGGTTATTGCATTTAACCTCAGGCTTCGGAAGAAGGAGGACTGGAAAACAACAGTGAATTATTGCGTGATCATTTGTGAATAGCTCATGATGGAAATTCATAAAAAGAGGGTGGACATCATTTGTAACAATTAAATCTAAAATATTGTCATTTCTAGTAACTGATCTGACCAGTTGGGACATGTTTGAAAAGTTAATAGTATCGACCAATGTCTGATGTTTAGGCGGAGAGGAATTGACCTGCCAGTCAATGTCTGGCAGATTAAAATCGCCTACGATTATTTTGACATCAAATTGAGTGTCTGCAACTTTTTAAATATTTCACAGAGCTCGCTTTCATTGCCAGAATAACACATAGGATTATAGACCCAGTCAATTACCGCTTTTTAATTGTGCGGGAGGATGACAGAAGCAAAGCATACATTTCCAGAAAAGGACGAAATGCTCAGCTGAAAAAAGAAATCTACAAAGGATGACTTAATATATAGGAGGCAACCACCGCCACGTTTTTCAGCGCGGTCTTGTCGGTACAAATTGAAATTATCTATAGCAAGCGTCGAGTCAGAAATAAGAGAGTGAGCCCAGGATTCAGTGATGCACAGCACATCTGGATCAAGCTCAAAGGCTACTGTTCTAAGCTCAGCCATCTTATTTACAACTGATCTCACATTGAGTGAAACTAAGCTGAGCGTATTACTGAGCTGCAGGTTACGCTCATCAGTTTTTATAAAAAGGATAATTTGGTGGTGGAGAAGAAAACTTGAAAGAAGAAACGAAAGGTGGGAAACACAATTGCTCTGGTCTACAATTTGTCGAAATGTTACTGTTAAGAGAACTAAGATTATTGTACAACGGCATATTTGGATGAAAACCTTGGAAGGAAAGGCTATATTGTGGCGTTTGAAAGATAAGGGGTGGCATAGAAATCAGATTTTGAGGGAAGTTGGCATAAATTGGCGGAAAACGTGCATTTGAAAAAGAATAAATGATTTCGAAAAACTGGTAACATAATAAGAAGCGTTCATTATTTGGGGATTTCGGACACTTTTTGGGTTGGGAAAGATGTAAAATGTTAGCGTTTGCAGCTGTTGTAGATGCTGAGGGGTTAGCATGTTTCCCATCGGTAATGACATTACTGATTTTAATGCCTGGATAAGCCAATGATTCAGATTTACTAGGAGTTTTCTTAGGTTTAGTAGATTTGGCAGCTATAGCAGGCATGGTTTGCTTGGGATGAGAAAGAAGTGGCGTTGACACAATTTCATTCAAACCAGGAATAAGGTTAACGGGTGAAGATTCAGCTGGAATCGACATTCCTGTCGATCCAGTGGGCCGTTGGCTTGCATTAACTACAGGACAAACCTCTGAGATAAGTTTTGGTATTGAAGGTGTAGACCAAGGCTTCTTATTTGCTAATGAGGGTGAAACCCGACTTTCCTTTGGGGTTTTATCTCTACAGATAAACAGCTTGTTTTTTTTCAAATATTGAGCTGAGTGCTCATGCTTAGAGAAAATAAGGTCAACTTCAATCGCAGAAAAAAGTTTGACCAGAATCGGCGGGTTTTTGCTACGGGAAGAAAACCTTTTAGCTTCAGCGACATTAAAGTTAAAGCCGCATGATTAAAGGAAATGAAATGCAACGTCTCGGGGATTTTACTCTTGGGGAGGTTTTTTAAAAAAAAATTGAAACTTCTCTGATGTGGGTCAATTGACCCAGTACTGACCATGTTTATAAAAGGCTCTAGTTTCACGCATTGTGTAGAAGTGAGTGAAAACAACTTTCCCTCAAAAATGGTACCAAGGATCGTGAAGAGAGAACCTTATTTAGACATAAAGGTATAAAAGTTTGCCAGGGCGTCAAGGTCTAATTTCGTCGTGCTTAAGGTGGGTTGCTCTAGTGGAAGTTTTACGCGGAGAGTCGTGCACCACTTGTCAAATTTTATGACCGCCTTTTGTACCTTTGCAACCCACACGGTTTCTCTGTATACCGTACTTAATTTTACGTTACAAATAGGGTACTCAAAGGCCCATGCCTATTTCCCTCAATAAATTGAATTGAATTGAATTAAAATTAATGTTTGTGTCTAAGCACTGACGATAATAGGAAAGGAAAATTGTCACAAGTGACATTTTGTGGAATCAAAGATGTAATATTTAATATATGTGTTTTAAGCAAGGCACTGCAAGCAAATATCTGCTAGGTTACGAGTTTAAACTGGAATTATAATTAGCGAAGAGGCTATGCAGGATGAAAAATTATATCAACTGCTTTACCAGTTACCACTAATTATTCTTCGTTGGAAATAAGGCGAACTTACAAAATTTCAACTTTTTTTCTAGAATTAACCTTTAGATTCTGTCCTTTTGACGTAAAGCTGCGAGAACGTTAATGAGGCTATGTAGGGTGTCAAAGTTTAAAAACTGAATATTTCTCCCATTTGCAATTGCAATAACTGCAGATGTGTGCAGATGGTAATGAGGTAGAAATACAGTAAATTGTCAATAATTAAGCTATTACTTTCTTCAGGAAACGAAGAAATCGGTTTTAAATTCGAGAATTCACTTATCTTCAAATTTGAACCAACCAACTTCGACCTTGACATTGAACATGACTAGCTTTACATTTGTTAAACAGTATAAATCCTGGATTTAAAATGGCCGGATTTCAATGTAGCATTTGTGGCGAAACGTGTGCCTCTTCATTTCTCCGCCTGAATGGTAGTTACTAGCACCTTCACTGCTTTCAGTGTCACTGTAGGTGGTTTCATTATTACATTTTTCTTTTCTAGTATGTCAGTGTGATCTGCAAAAGACTGGCCATTACAAAAAAGAAGGTAAGCTTTACTGTCCAAAGGACTTCGAACGAGCCTTTGGGAGTCCGTGTGGAATCTGCAACTGTTCCATAAGTGGGGACAGAGTATTGGCACTGGGCCTACAGTTTCATCGAAAATGCTTTCACTGTTACCTTTGCCGGTATGCTGTCATATTTTTCTATTTACTGATTTTATAAGCGCTGTTTTTCAGGTCAAAAATCGTATACTTTTTATTGGGAGCAAAAGGGTTACCCCAAGTTACAAACAGAAAATAAAAATCCCAGGCTCAAAATATTGTAACCGCTAGTATTAAGTTTTCTGAATATTCATTAAATGTTTGTCTGTATCTGCAATTTAGCCTGCTTTTTAAACTTTTTGTCTTATTTTTATAGCTTCTTATCGAAACCGGACCCATTCCATGCCAAAAGTATGCTTTTTGATTAACTTTGCCTCCACAGTTTGATATTCTTTACAAAAAACGAGGACAGATCTTGCTCTTTTATTCTCTTTATTACTACCCAAGTCCTTTAGTCCACCTTCTGTTTAACTGAATTATATATTTCATTGTGATTTAGGAAACGTATGAAGGAATATACCCCTGTAATTTGTATATTGGTCTGATATCATTACAATATATCAACTTTCTTGCTATGTGGTTTGGCTTTAAATCGCCTGGGCAAGCCGTCGCACGCCTTCCCCACAAACGTTTCAACGGTCATTTGGAACAAGGACTCATCACGAGAAGCCAATGCGGTTTCCACCGCCATCACGTCACCACTAACATAATCTTTACCGCGCACCAGATGCAGGTGAAGTGTCCATGGATCTGTACATACCTCTGCACAACCTTTGTGGATTTGACGTATGTCTTCGACACGGTGAATTGCGAAGGACTGTGGAACGTCATGTAGAAATTCGGCTGAACCGAGCTATTCACTCACATGGTGCATCGACTTCACGATGGCATGATAGCGCGCGTCACGGACGACGGGGCCGTTTCAGAGGCCTTCGCAGTGACCAATAGGGCGAAGCAGAGCTGCGTCCTTAAGCCTACCCTCTTCAGTTTCATGTTCTCTGTCATGCTAATGGACGCCTACCGTAACGAATGCCACGGGCTCCACATCACCTACCGGATGTGTGACCGACTCCTCAATCAATGGCGAATGCATTTCCACTCGCGTTTATCCGCAGCCGCCATCCACAAACTTTTGATCACTGATGACTGTGCACTTAATGCAAAGACAGAAGGGGGCATGCAAAGAAGCATGGGCCTTTTTGCTTCCACCTGCGACAGCTTTGAACTGCGCATAAATACGTAGAAAATGGTGGTAATGCATCAGCCGCCGCCCAGTACCACCTACAACGCTGCTCGCATCAATGTCAACGTCACTCAATTGAAATCCATGGATACCTTCAGCTACCCGGGCAGCAACCTCCCGCAGCGCCAAAATCGATGACTAGGTCGCTCATAAGATCGAAAAAACCAGCTAAGCCTTCGGGCGCATGCAGAACGCTGTCTGGAATCGACACGGTCTCAACATCAGTAATTAACTCAAGATGTATAAAGCTAACATCTCGTGGAGGCCTGGAGGTTCTACCAAAATCAGGCGCGGAAGGTTGACCATTTCCATCTCAGCTGCCTCCGCAGAATACTGATAATGAGATGGATAGACAAAATCCCGGACACAGAATTTCGGGAATGAACACGCATCCTCTGCATCTACGCCCAACTGAAACAACTGCATTTTTACTGGAGGGGCCACCTTGTGAGGATGGACGACGACCGACTATCCAAAGGACTCTTCTATGGAGATGTCACCACGGGATCTTGTTGAAAAAGGAGACAAGTGCAATGTTACAAGGAAACTCTAAAGACTTCGCTGAAGCAACTGCAGATGAACCCGGAAAACTGGGAGGACCTCGCTGAGAAAAAGGTAGCATTTTAGACTGTGGACCACCGAATGTGTACGTCCGAATGACGTCATCGTTTGGATGACTGGTAATATAAGGAGACATCATAGTTCATGGGCAACTCCAGGTAGCAAAAATATAGTTTCAAGAGGGTCACTTAAATTCCCGATGGTTTTTTCTCCGAGTAAAGGGGAAAGCTTCTGGGAAAAGATAAGGAAAATAAAAGGTTAATAGAATCAGTGTTAAGATTAATATGCAATCTTCGCTTGAATGCAGATGGACTTATTAACGACCTTATTTCAATTGGCAAGTTATTCCAAAGTGAACTATACCTAAAAGCAAAGAAGAGAGAGCGTTTACACGTGGAAGATGCAGGGGGAGGTATAATTAGTGCAGAATTTCCTAGATTATAAGGAAGACTAACGGGGGTAATGACAGAAAGCTTGGGGAGAGTTAAACTATTATTAAGTCGGAAAAGCAGACAAAAACCTGCTTCAAGTCTCCTGACCCAAAGAAATTTTAGCTTCATTAATTGGCATCTTGTTGAGTAGGAATTAGTTGAAAGGTTCGGAAATAGGAGTTTTTTTGAAATGTCTTTGGACATTTTCAATTTTTCAACGGCTAGATTCATTCATTAAACCGAAGAAAGGACAGCAAAATTAAAGAATGGGAATTACAAACATACGATTTAGTCTTAATTTAATTTCAGGAAGGTAGAAATTTTAAGGCATAAAGCCACAAATCAGAGCAGTTTTGGCCATAATTCTATCGGCATGAGGCGAAATATCTAATTTATTGTTGAAGCTTAAGCCCAAATCTTTGATGGAGGAACATTCAATCATAGGGCAACATTCAAAGATAAGAGGTTGCGGCAGACTTACCGGCCCAAAACTCATTTAGCGACACAAAGTAGGTGAGAACTCCATTAGCCATGTGGAGCTCCAGGCCGAAAGAGCGTCTAAGTCTGAATGAATTTGTTCTAGGCACCGTTCGGTCGTAGAGTTAGAGAAGGGATACACGCATTTGAGGTCGTCAGCATAAATAAAAGATTGAGAATGTTTAACTATCGATGAAATATCATTTATATACAGTTAGAACAACGAAGTACATAATACGGTACCTTGAAGGACACCACTAACAATCGGAGTAGCACTTGAGTATGAGGACCCTACTAAAACATTTTTCTTTTGATCATTTAGCTAAGATCTAATAAAGTCAGCAAGGGGACTACGAAATCCTACAGCTTCTAGTTTCGCTAGAAGTCGTTTATGAGACACTTTATCGAATGCCTTACTTAGATCAAAATACATAACTACTACAGATAGATGATCATTACGAAGAGCGTTTAGAAGATTTAGAAAAGACATGTGGCAGGTTTAACAGGAGCGGTCCGGTAAGAAGCCGTGTTGGGAAAAGTTGATAATTTGATTGCTTATGCAAAAATTCTTGACTTGTTTTGCAAATAGTTTTTCGAAGAGTTTAGCAAAAGAGGACAGTTTATGAACACCGCGATGGTTATGAATGTCCGAGTGGGAATCAGATTTGAAAAACTGGTATTTTAATAGAAGTTTTCCAATAATCGAAGAAGAAACAATTTTCGAGAAATACTGAGAATAACTTGCTTAGTAAAGGTGGAAAATCTCTTAGCTGTTTAATAACTGAGTTTGGAATGTTATCAATTTCCATTCAGGAGCAGCAAACTATGAAGCCAACCAGATTGCCACCACCAAGGTCAAAAGGGTGGCACGAAAGTTACAAGTGCCCCGGATCAACACCGTCAATGCTCAATCCCTCCAACATGCCCGCGCTGTCAAGGCACCTGCCGCGCAGGAATCGGCCTGCTTGGAAACCTTCGGGCGCGATGCAGCAACAATCCGACAACTTCAACCTCTGCGTCAACTTCTGCCAACCCTCCTTCGGACCCCTTTCCATGATCATCCCTGGCACCAATTCCACCAATCCCACTATTATAGCGACCACATCCCAATATTCATCACCTGTTACCTCCACCATCACAATCAGCACTGCTCCTCAACCATCCTCATTGCGACCGCACCTTTTTCTCACGTATCGGCCTGGTCGATAACTTGCGAATCCATCGTACAGAGACTGGTAAACCAGTGCCTGGAGCATTAACCCACAGCAGAGTTCGCCACATCAACTGACCTCACTGTCCTTGCGCATTTATTCACTGCATGGGTGTACTCGGTCACATGTGCATCCATAACAGCGGAATTAACCGCTATGTCGTCAGTACCAATATCTTATGCACACCCTCCAATTTTGCCATTCTCGCCGCCACTCCCTCAGCCACTTCCGTGAAAGAGAACCCCCAACCCCTTCTGATTTATCCTGCCCACACTGTGCCCGCAACGTCACCTCACGCATTGGCCTGTTCGGTCACCTGCAAATTAATCGCACGGACACTGGTGAACCAGTGCGTGGGGCTTGACATACAGTCGCCGTGACTGCCTCCATTGCCCTCACTGCTCCCGCACCTTCACACACTGCATGGGCCTATTAGGCCACATGCGCCTCCACCATAACCTGTGGTTAACCACCGTGTGCTAAACCACACCAGTTAACAATGCATACACAACACCATCACTATCATCATTTACCCAAGAATATCATGATATCCTAGAAACAGTGGCTTGGAAGGCTTCCAATATTACGCTTACACCCAACCACACCATTGGCCCAGTGTGTGTTGTGTGTTGAGGGGCTGAGCAGTGGACTGGAGGTCAGATGGCGATGGCCCCTCCAGATCCCCTGGTTTATTTTATCCTGGTGTGTGCGTTATGGGGACCAGGTCGTGCTGTAGCACGCGAAGCCGGATACGCCGGCCAGTAGCCAATGCGTCCACTCCCACACGATCGGACCGTGCGTTGAGTTTGACCTGTGCAGTTGCAAGATAAGTTTAGGCAGGAAATTCGATGCAATACACCAGATTGCTATTTGGGATTTGGTTGGTCTTTACTTTGTATCAATACACTACGCACGGTAGCTTTGGGCTGGTGTGCAATTCCAACACATAGTTTCGCACAATGTGTTCTATCGCTTCCAATATGTTTTTCGTATAGGACGCATCGGCTTATAAAAACCCATGAATAGCCATTCCGCATAAATTGGTCTCAGAGCTATCGGGCCTCACTTACTTTTCCTCCGGCAAGCTGTAATGTGTCTAAATCCTTTTGAAGAACTTCCTTACGCATCTTCATTTTCGAGCTGCAGTCTGTAATCCGGTTATTCCTCAGTCGACAGCGAGCAGCCGTTCGCCGGCATACCTGCTGCTAGTACCGAATACCTGATCCACAGCAATGAAAGGAAAAGTACTACAACGTACACCTGTGTCAATACTTCCATGTCCTGAACTTTAATCCATTCAATAAGCAGAATTTTTTCTCCTGAAAACACTATAAAGAACAATCAGGAGTTTTTTTTACTGTCAGCTGGACCCCCTACTGTATATCCCTTTTGACCTTGCCTCTAAACTGGCAATAAATAAAAAAATTAATTAATTAATTAATTTACGAAAAAATCTGGTAGTACCGCGTGTGTTGAGAAACGTTGTGTCGCAGCGTCCTTAAAGATTTATATTTTTAGAACAAAGTGTACCCAGAAACATACCGTATGCAACCCGGCTAACAAAAACTTAATCTCTTTCTTTGTTTTTATGGGTAAACAGTTAGGTAAGTTTAGAATTATTAGGCTAATGCGCACTGCCATTTAAGACCTATCAAAAATCGGTACAATATTCAACTTAAAATTAATATATAACTGTAAAACGGGGAGTAACTTATTAACAATTAAAAATATTTTGAAAAAGTTGGGAAGTGTAAAGGAGAACATGAAATAATATATATGCCCGTTACCTGTACGTACGCGTTGTTTTCTCCTACAGGCACTGCACACTGCGAAGGGTTTGTGTTATTGCCTGAATTTTGAGAACATGACCAATCTCCTAGATCACCCACTAAAATTGCGCTTTGAGCAGACAAGTCTAGATGTGCGTAATTTATCCTCGTCTATGCGAGAGGTCCAGCAGTGAAATGTCCTCTCAGTATATTTTTTGATGTCAACATCGATGGAAAGCTTTATAAGGAAATTTGAGAGTTTTATGTTCCTAAATTAGCCTGGACGATTAGTGGTTAAACTAAATGCTTTAAATTGACACTAAAAGTCTAATATTTTGTGTTGCAATTTGACAAATTGCCAACAGTATGGTTTCTCCATTCACGTTACCTATTATTTTCTTGAAAATAAGGTATTCATAGGTTCACATCCATTTCCCTCGATACTCTGAACTGAAATTAACTGTACTCTAGGATTTTTTATGTCGTGAATGCCTATGCTTATTCGACCATAACTCCTCATTTGTGCTAAGGAATGGAAAGGTGTCATGTACATGGCAAAGGCCTGAAAGTAGTTTTTTTCGGAGTTAGAGCACAATGTTGCGGTCTGCAATTTCATATTGATAGGTAAGTTGTTAATCATCAACATATATAAAGAGCTTGCCAGTTTGAAATAAGTTTCCTACATCATTGACAGAAAGGGCAGGTAAAAATGAGCTAATTAACCTTAGCTGAATAACTCCCTTCTGTACGCATGTATGGTTAAAAATAACTTCGGAACTCCCAAATCCGTAGTGTAACGGCTCCCAGATAAGAAGTCATCAAATCAGGACGTTTGCCTCTTGTTCCAAAGGGGAATATTTTCAAGAGAGGGAACGCATGATAACATGATCAAAGTAGATAAAGTAGGCTGGAGCCTCGGGTGGAATAACCGACAACTTATTTCAGCATACAGATCACTACGGCCTTGACTAAGGCTAGGTATGTCATGACTCGCTCTTTGGTCTGCCATCTAATTATTAGAGAATTTCTCAAATATAATCAACCATTGATCTTTATTTGGAGAATCTATCAGTTCTATAGAAATTTTATTCTGACCATGGCATATATCAGGATTTATCGCAGCCCTCATTTTTACCTGTGTTAGTTGCGTTGTAATTGAGTCTGGAATACGCTGCTTTGGCTAACCTCCCAGCCTGAACTGGTAGTTCCATGGGATCCATGGGCCATTATATGCCTTGGACCATAAAAGATAATTGCAAAATTTTACTTCGACGACTAATTGGGTACAAACGCTCTGCCACCTGAAATTATTCTTATAATATCTCATTTGTTTGACATGGCTGACCTTGTATGTAGTGTTTAATCTTTAGCAATGGAGTCTGTTGCATGACCTGAATTTTTCGGGTTTCAATTAACCTGGAATTTTAGCTACACAATATTAATTTTTCCCCAGTATGTTTCAAAAGGACCTCCTTCTTCTTCTCATTGTCTTCAGTAGGTAGATGGCAAAGCGAGAAATAATTTTATATTGTCCATCTACTTTTCTAAATATCAACGTTTCTGTAAGAGGTTGTAGCAAGTAGCATAAGTATAAGCAGTCATCATTGGCGTTTTTTAACCTCATGAGACACTTTTCTTGTTTAGCAGGAAGTGATGGGATGACAAATCGTACATCGTTTCAGGGTTCTAAGCAACTAAATTCTCTGCTGGGCACCCTTGTATTAATAGACTAGTAATGGGTGTATTCGTCAGTATAGTTCAAACGTATCACATTTATTAACGTTTGAAATGGCCATTTGTTAAATGCTCATTTTTCACTTGTGATAATGGCTTATATTTATATTAAACCTAGAGAAATAATTTAACTGACAAAAGGTATGGATTAAACTTCAAAACAACTCACCCGTTTTTGGATCTCTTACGGAAAGGAGAACTGATGGCGGGAAGCGAAGCAGGCGTAAATATAATTCTCTTCCAAAGATCTTGACATGACGGTTTGAAAATGAATGTATCGTTCGCAGGAAATCGGCAGCGAACACCACCCAACCGCACCAGCATCGAGTAGACCACAATTATGGGCAAAGTTAACGTCTACGGAGTTTTAAGTTGAGGAAACCAATAAGAAAATATCAGACAGATGTTTTAAAAGGCAAACAACAATACATTTGAACTGGCTACAGCTAAGAAGAAACGTGAACACGAATTAGTCGTTTTTGGATATAATAGGTCCTGGAGAAATGACGCGGAAAACAACTCATTTGGAGGTTCATACAAATAAGAATTAACCATTTGCAAAATGTATGGATTCTTATTGGAATCTAGTTTCCCTAGTGGTTTCAAGCTGTCAAAGCATTCAGTAGACACAAACCTCTAGGACGATAAAAGGCATGTAAGGTTGCGCATTTGAAACTGTTGCCGAAACGCCTGACGAATTCCTTTACAGACGGGTGTCATTGATATATGACAGGAGTATAGCGGTTAATACAAGTGTACTTACCATGCGGAATTCTGCTTTCCAGATAGAATGCACCACTACATTGGATTTGCAATGTCCATTAATTAAAACCATACATTAACTACCGAATATATTGCGTTGACATGTACCTTGGATCACTAAAATACTAGACCGGACGTTATGATGGTAGTCAAGGGCAAAAAAGCACAACCCTTTGAATCAATTCCCTGAAACAAGCCTGGTATCATCCAGGCCCCAATCAGCCAGTCGATTGACTTGCTATAGACTATAAAGACCCGAGGCGGATGTTTCTGGACAAACAAAACTCTCGTATAATGAACTGTAAGCTAGAACCTGCGACCAGTTGTAAGGCTTCTATTTGCAAGCCTAAACCACTGAAAGCACCTTAAGTAAAATTTGTTTAACAATCCGTTTACACAAGAAGATAAGGAGGATGGATAAATTTCTGCCTCGAAGTAAACTTGGGTCCAAACATCTTTACGCCAAGTGACGAAAGTACGGGTCCACAACAGTGCAGTTATGAGACTGGTGCGAGAAACTCCCGAATGTGAAACATAAATCCATATACTTATGATATTTGGCCAGAATATTAAATAACGTTATTAGGTCAATGACAGCGAAAAAGTTTACTAAGTCACAAAACGGCCTTGAAAAAGGTTGTTTATCTACTCAAGGAAACGGCACTGGACCAAACGTTGTTTACCGGGATTTCTTGCTCGACGAAAATGTCTGAATTCCATTCGTTGTATGTAATGGAATTACTTTTGCAATCTTATGGAAGCCTTTCTGTTGAGAATGCTTGGAATTGCTTTACCTCAAGATTTCCCCGGGATTGGCAAGAGTTTTCCGAATTCGTGTCGTTTTTATTGTCCCAGTCGGCACTTGTCAATATTCGCGGAAATATGATATACCTGAAAGCTTTAAATGTACCTGAGGTTGCACCACATCGCAGAGGATCTCTTATCATACCTCAGACGTTTGAATCAATTGCGCTGCCCAATTATGGTCTTCAAACAACAATAAACGGGCCTCTTAACTATTGCTGCTCTCACACAAATAAATTGACAGCTGAGACAGAAGCAGTGAAATACTTTCAAAGGCAACTCAATAAAAAACCGGAAAAGTGGGTTTTAATTAAAAGCCTTGCTGGTCACCTCTCTCAGGCATCAGCTGAGGTTCGGAGTGTTGTTGGGCCTCAATCAAATTTTTCATCCTTTCTCCGTCGTCATCCCTTTGTGTTTGAAGTTCAAGGAGACTTAGTCAGCCTTAAAGACGATGCTAAGCTTAACTATTTGTCAAAATCATCTGCTTGGAGAAGTGGCCGCAGTAATCGGCCTTTATCAATGTTTCTCCCGTCTAATGAGTCCTTTGACGTTGACGGTTTCCCGGAAAGCGCAAAGCAAGCCACTTGTTCCTCACCTAAAACCAGCCCTACTGGCGACCCATCGAACGTGTTCAATCTAAAGAAAAAAATGCCGGAAACTGTTTTTGTCACCCTTGATGATTACTTAGTTTTAATGTGGCTTCGTCAAAGCATTAACTATCTGTCTGACCGGTCTCCTGATCACTCAGTTCTCATGTCAACATTGATGCAGGAACTTGCCAATGCTCCGGCTGTGGTGCACAACACTATTGGATGGACTCAAATAGAAGCGACGGAGTACATCAAGAAATTCCGCCAAATGTTCATGTTTGATGAATCCACAGGTCGCGTTATTTGCATCAATAATAGAAATTTGACGATCGGTATCCGTGAGACGTATAACCACCGACGAAACCGGTTGACGATTGTGAATACAGAGGGCATCGTTTTTTGTGTTTCAAAATCGTGGGGCATTATAGACCTTGGCCAACATGAACATGTTTTCTTCGATCGTTCTTTATTCAAACATGTGACGGACCTCACCAAGCATTTCAAAGTACGTTCGTTTTAAACCTTTACAATCATTTAGCTAGTTTTACTTTAGCTTTTCCCTTCACCTGGGGTCAGAAACGTTATATATCAACTGTGTGTCGCTGCTGTTTACGCTTACTAAGGCACCTGGGTACAATTAAAGGTTACTACGATAGCCAGAAGCCTAAAAAGCTGTACTGCAGCTACACAATCCAGGACATAAAGGGTGGCAATGAACTAGAAGGACACCCGCTCAGGCGTTTTTTGGATGGCGTGTCCAAACGGCGTGATCATGCTGAACGCCACGCCTTAGCAACGCCGAATGGCACTGGCAAACCACGCATTCTCGAAGTCTCGCTGTGGCTGCAAGGTGACTCTAGACGTGGCTGACTCTATCAGGGTGCATTGAGATTTTAGAGGAAGGTATTTTAGCTGGTTCCAGCTAAAGAACAAACGGACAAACACATAATCTTTAAGAATATTTACCTGTGATATTTACAGAATGTTTCTCAATACCTCTTTCAATCTCGAATGACTTGGGTAAATAGGTTAGCTAGTATTTAAATAAGAATGTAATGCTAGTCTCAGTGCCCAAATATGCTGAATTATTTTATTTATTAACATTCAGGTAGACTTATCAGTGTTCAAAAATAGATGAGCGCACTTCTACTTCCTTCATGGCTGAAAACTTATAACTGCATATTTTAAAAACTTGTCAAAATGGAATAATTATTTTTGGGTTGTCGTTTAACTTTTATTTACACGTACTTCACATGTTTTCTGGTAGATACTCCAGTTTTGAAAATTCCACGTTTTCATTTCCTCTAAAATGTATCGATATTTTGAAATAAATCGGTTTTAGTGAAGTTTTATAGGAACAATTTGAAAGTTGATATAAATATGTGAGCAATAATTCATCAGCTACAGTGGAATTACCGCCTGAGCTGTCGTTTTTGTTGTAATAGCCCACTTCATTGACTAGAGACTTAGCCTTCTTGGATATTGACAACTAACAGACATTGACTTTGAATATACATCAATCAAGATAGACTCGTCGTACAAATCAACTAGCTTTTTATGAAGTCATTTATATTGCTGTTAGGAAGCCGCCATTAGTCAATTGGAAGTAACAACGATTTTATCGGACACGTACACAGCAACATCGGCCACCTTTTAGTAGCAAAAGGCCATGAAAATCTTTAAGTTGGCGCATGACCCTAAACGCTTCACATGTCAGAGCAAGCAACGGAAAACCATCTTATTTATTCAACAACTTTAAAACGGAAACAGAAGGATGATGCCTGTAAAATCTCCACAAGTTCAAAAAAACGTCATCCCAATATATATATATATATATATATATATATATATATATATATATATATATATAGCACAAATATGTTGCTAAGAGTGCAACAGGCAAGACGCAGACAGCTGTTTCACGGTCATTACCGATCATCAGTACATCATATGCCTTGTGCAGTGAGGTACATAAACAAGCCAAACAAGTGCGTAACACTCACTAATGTGGTAAGGATCTCACTCGATCCCATTTGTCCGCCCGCCAGTTACCTACCGGCGATAAACGAACGTTGTGTCATAGGACACATACCATATATATAGCACAAAAATATGTTGCTAAGAGTGCAACAGGCAAGACGCAGACAGCTGTTTCACGGTCATTATCGATCATATATATATATATATATATATATATATATATATATATATATATATATATATATATATATATATATATAGAAGAAAACGGGAAGGCGTTCTATGGGACCAGAATTTTATTCATCCAACGTTTCGAACTCTCACGCGAGCCCATCGTCAAGGAATAAAAGAATGTACAGCTCACTGCTTATTTAACTCAACTCTGCCGAGTATGACCTTCATCAGCGCCATTGATTTGTTCGCGCAGGGCCTGATATGCAGCTGGCAGATCGATATGTCTATTTATTTAACTCACCTCTGCCGAGTATGACCTTCATCAGCGCCATTGATTTGTTCGCGCAGGGCCTGATCAATAGACATATCGATCTGCCAGCTGCATATCAGGCCCTGCGCGAACAAATCAATGGCGCTGATGAAGGTCATACTCGGCAGAGGTGAGTTAAATAAATAGACATATCGATCTGCCAGCTGCATATCAGGCCCTGCGCGAACAAATCAATGGCGCTGATGAAGGTCATACTCGGCAGAGGTGAGTTAAATAAGCAGTGAGCTGTACATTCTTTTATTCCTTGACGATGGGCTCGCGTGAGAGTTCGAAACGTCGGATGAATAAAATTCTGGTCCCAGAGAACGCCTTCCCGTTTTCTTCTATACAATAACCTGGGCCTCGCATAGTCTCGAACATTCGGAATATATATATATATATATATATATATATATATATATATATATATATATATTAATAATGTGGAACCGACAAAGACAAGGGACACCGGAATGGCCATTTCTGGCTTATTAGCCGTCATCAGCCAGTCATACCAAATCCTAAGTGTGGAACACCTGGGTTTCGAACCCGCGACCTTTGGTATTTGAGTCGAACGCTCTACCATTGAACCACGGGCTCGTTGCTTTGTCGGTTGCGATCGGGAATATGATGATAGTGTGTGGCTCAACGATCTGCTTAAGAAACATTTATGTTCCGTTGTGCCCTGGAACTCAGACTAGAGTACTCACAGGCAGTCACATAGCGACGTGTAGCATATGTTAATAATGTGGAACCGACATAGACAAGGGAGACCGGAATGGCCATTTATGGCTTATTAGCCGTCATCAGCCAGTCATACCCAATCCCAAGTGTGGAACACCTGGGATTCGAACCCGCGACCTTTGGTCTTTGAGTCGAACGCTCTACCATTGAGTTACGGGCTCGTTGCTTTGTCAGTTTCGATCGGGAATATGATGATAGTGTGTGGCTCAACGATCTGCTTAAGGAACATTTATGTTCCGTTGTGCCCTGGAACTCAGACTAGAGTACTCACAGGCAGTCGCATAGCGACGTGTAGCAAATGTTAATAATGTGGAACCGACAAAGACAAGGCAGACCGGAATGGCCATTTCTGTCTTATTAGCCGTCATCAGCCAGTCATACCGAATCCCGAGTGTGGAACCGTGGCTCAATGGTAGAGCGTTCGACTCAAATACCAAAGGTCGCGGGTTCGAATCCCAGGTGTTCCACACTTGTGATTGGGTATGACTGGCTGATGACGGCTAATAAGACAGAAATGGCCATTCCGGTCTCCCTTGTCTTTGTTGGTTCCATTCCATCATATGCTACACGTCGCTTTGCGACCGCCTGCGAGGGCTCTAGTCTGAGCTCCAGGGCAAAACAGAACTAACATGTTCCTTAAGCAGATCGGTGAGCCCCAAACTATCATCATATTCCCGATCACAACCGACAAAACAACGAGCCCTTGGCTCAGTTGTAGAGTGTTCGACTCAAATACCAAAGGACAATGCTTCGAATCACAGGTGTTCCACACTTGGGATTGGGTATGACTGGATGATGACGGCTAATAAGCCAGAAATGGCCATTCCGGTCTCCCTTGTCTTTGTCGGTTCCATTCCATCATATGCTACACGTCGCTTTGCGACCGCCTGCAAGGGCTCTAGTCTGAGCTCCAGGGCACAACGGAACATACATGTTCCTTAAGCAGATCGGTGAGCCCCACACTATCATCATATTCCCGATCACAACCGACAAAACAACGAGCCCTTGGCTCAGTTGTAGAGTGTTCGACTCAAATACCAAAGGACAATGCTTCGAATCACAGGTGTTCCACACTTGGGATTGGGTATGACTGGATGATGACGGCTAATAAGCCAGAAATGGCCATTCCGGTCTCCCTTGTCTTTGTCGGTTCCATTCCATCATATGCTACACGTCGCTATGCGACTGCCTGCAAGGGCTCTAGTCTGAGCTCCAGGGCACAACGGAACATACATGTTCCTTAAGCAGATCGGTGAGCCCCACACTATCATCATATTCCCGATCACAACCGACAAAACAACGAGCCCTTGGCTCAGTTGTAGAGTGTTCGACTCAAATACCAAAGGACAATGCTTCGAATCACAGGTGTTCCACACTTGGGATTGGGTATGACTGGATGATGACGGCTAATAAGACAGAAATGGCCATTCCGGTCTCCCTTGTCTTTGTCGGTTCCATTCCATCATATGCTACACGTCGCTTTGCGACCGCCTGCAAGGGCTCTAGTCTGAGCTCCAGGGCACAACGGAACATACATGTTCCTTAAGCAGATCGGTGAGCCCCACACTATCATCATATTCCCGATCACAACCGACAAAAGCAACGAGCCCTTGGCTCAGTTGTAGAGTCTTCGACTCAAATACCAAAGGACAATGCTTCGAATCACAGGTGTTCCACACTTGGGATTGGGTATGACTGGATGATGACGGCTAATAAGCCAGAAATGGCCATTCCGGTCTCCCTTGTCTTTGTCTGTTCCACATTATCAACATATGCTTCACGTCACTATGCGAATGCCTGTGAGTACTCTAGTCTGAGTTCCAGGGCACAACGGAACATAAATGTTCCTTAAGCAGATCGGTGAGCCCCACACTATCATCAGATTCCCGATCACAACCGACAAAGCAACGAGCCCGTGGCTCAATGGTAGAGCGTTCGACTCAAATACCAAAGGTCGCGGGTTCGAATTCCAGGTGTGCCACACTTGGGATTAAGTATGACTGGCTGATGATGGCTTATAAGCCGGAAATGGCCATTCCGGTCTCCCTTGTCTTTGTCGGTTCCATTCCATCATATACTACACGTCGCTATGCGACCGCCTGCGAGGGCTCTAGTCTTAGTTTCAGGGCACAACGGAACATGCATGTTCCTTAAGCAGATCGGTGAGCCCCACACAATCATATATATATATATATATATATATATATATATATTAGAATATGTCGAACCGACAAAGACAAGGGAGACCGGAATGGCCATTTCTGGCTTATTAGCCGTCATCAGCCAGTCATACCAATCCCAAGTGTGGAACACCTGGGATACGAACCCGCGACCTTTTGGTATTTGAGTCGATTGCTCTACCACTGAGCCACGGGCTCGTTGCTTTTTCGGTTGCGATCGGGAATATGATGATAGTGTGTGGCTCACCGATCTGCTTAAGGAACATTTATGTTCCGTTGTGCCCTGGAACTCAGACTAGAGTACTCACAGGCAGTCGCATAGCGACGTGCAGCATATGTTAATAATGTGAAACCGACAAAGACAAGGGAGACCGCAATGGCCATTTCTGGCTTATTAGCCGTCATCAGCCAGTCATACCCAGTCCCAAGTGTGGAACACCTGGGATTCGAAGCCGCGACCTTTGATATTTGAGTCGAACGCTTTACCACGGAGCCACGGTTCGTTGCTTTGTCGGTTGCGATGGGGAATATGATGATAGTGTGTGGCTCACCGATCTGCTTAAGGAACATTTATGTTCCGTTGTGCCCTGGAACTCAGACTAGAGTACTCACAGGCAGTCGCATAGCGACGTGTGGCATATGTTGATAATGTGGAACCGACAAAGACAAGGGAGACCGGAATGGCCATTTCTGGCTTATTAGCCGTCATCAGCCAGTCATACCAATCCCAAGTGTGGAACACCTGGGATACGAACCCGCGACCTTTTGGTATTTGAGTCGATTGCTCTACCACTGAGCCACGGGCTCGTTGCTTTTTCGGTTGCGATCGGGAATATGATGATAGTGTGTGGCTCACCGATCTGCTTAAGGAACATTTATGTTCCGTTGTGCCCTGGTACTCAGACTAGAGTACTCACAGGCAGTCGCATAGCGACGTGCAGCATATGTTAATAATGTGAAACCGACAAAGACAAGGGAGACCGCAATGGCCATTTCTGGCTTATTAGCCGTCATCAGCCAGTCATACCCAGTCCCAAGTGTGGAACACCTGGGATTCGAAGCCGCGACCTTTGATATTTGAGTCGAACGCTTTACCACGGAGCCACGGTTCGTTGCTTTGTCGGTTGCGATGGGGAATATGATGATAGTGTGTGGCTCACCGATCTGCTTAAGGAACATTTATGTTCCGTTGTGCCCTGGAACTCAGACTAGAGTACTCACAGGCAGTCGCATAGCGACGTGTGGCATATGTTGATAATGTGGAACCGACAAAGACAAGGGAGACCGGAATGGCAATTTCTGGTTTATTAGGCGTCATCAGCCGGTCATACCCAATCCCAAGTGTGGAACACCTGGGAATCGAACCCGCGACCTTTGGTATTCAGTCGAACGCTCTACCACTGAGCCACGGGCTCGTTGAGCTTATTTTGCGCACAATCTCTCGAAGTTTCTGAAGATTTACCGTAATTTTGCGTAAGTCAAGTTCACTATAAGGCAGTGGTAGTAGAATTGCGTTGAAATTTATCGTTAGATGTGAATTAATGATCAATCTTCTCAAATATCTGCAAGACTTTCCCTGCTTCATGGCAGACTCCCTTGCATTCCTGGTTGGTCTGATTTTTCCAGCAGGCGTGATCATGAAACTTACTATGAATGTGCTCCAACGCTCTAATATCGCATTGCATGAAGAGGCGGCGTTCCGTGATTTCCTTCATGTCAGTTGATAGATGTTTCGCTGTCATAGTATTCTACAGTTTTCCACTTAACAAGCCTGGAGATAGTACTTTCAAAGAACCGGCGTGTAATCGTACCCACCGTAATAAAAATAGGGTTGTATCAAATATACGTAGCGCAGGAGGAAGTTTTTGAACATTAACCTATATTCATTAGTAAAGAAGTTGCCGTTCATGTCAATTTTCCAGCCGGTGGCGGTGCGAAATTCCTAGGTTACTTAACCCTTGAAGGGCATTTTGTATATATATATATATATTGAAGTTGAATACGTTCTATGGGAAATGGAGCTTTATTGTGTAAATTTTCAACACCGGTTCTCCGGGTCGTCGTCAGACGCAGGCGGGTAGCAAATGTGGCAAAAACAGTTGACATCGTAATCACGCGAAAAAATCGATACTGGCGTGAACATTGGCACCAGTGAGCGGCCGCTGTGTGTATCAGCCTGTCCTGATTGGTTCTCGTTTCTTCCATTTCTCCTTGAGATGTCTGTACGTCGCATCCAACTCGATATGTCTGTTGATGCATGACTCATCTGAATGCATCGCCTCGAGGAACTCTCGACCTTTCTTGGAGGAACAGGCAGCGACAATCCGAGTTTTATCCCAAGCGAAGGTGTGCCCGGTGTCTAGAGTATGCATAGCTGTTTGGGACAGATGGTCCCGCCTCTTTACTGCCAACTGATGTTCATAGATGCGTGTAGAGGCGGATTTGCCTGTCTGACCACAATACACGGCATCACATGCTTCACACGGGATCTTGTAGATGACTTCTTTCTTATCCAAATAGTTGACCCTATCCGTAGGGTGGATAAGCTGGGTACGCAAAGTAGTTGTCGGTTTGTGCGCCACATGAATTTGGTGCTTCCTTAGGTGTCTTTCGACGAGTTCAGACACATTCTTGATGTAAGGAAGGGTTCGCCATGTATTTATTTTTGGCGCCTCGTTAGAACTACTTGGTTCCTTTTCTTTCGATTTCTGTCCTTTCAAGTATCGGCGTACAAAATCCTTAGGGTACCCGTTCTGCGAAAATAATTCACACAAGTAATTAAGTTCGATTCGATAGCCTTCTTCATCGGAGCAATGTGTTTTTGTTCGACTGAGTAGACTGTTGACAGCACTCCGTTTGTGAGCGATAGGCTGATTGCTCTCATAAGGCAGAATAACTTCGGCATAAGTTTCCTTGCGATAAACCGATGTGCGTAGTGTTCCGTCGGTCTTTCGTTGTACGAGAACATCCAGGAATGGGAGTTTATTGTCAACTTCCTTTTCGAGTGTGAATTGGATTCCTGGGATTGTGGAGTTGATGATGTTATGGAGCATTTCCAGTTGGTCCTTTTTAACGACAACAAATGTGTCGTCTACATAACGTAGCAATAGTTGAGGATTAACTAACGGAAGAGCCGTGGCCTCGAGTTTCTGCATTGCGATTTCGGCGAGAAAACCAGAGATGGGTGACCCCATTGGAGCTCCTTTCAGTTGCTTATAGCATTTTTGGTCGAATGAAAAGTTAGTTTCTAAACAAAGGTCCATGAGTTCGAGTACGGCCGCTGCTGGAACATCCGTATCGTGGGACGACAGAAGTTCCTTTGTGTATTGTTTTGCTAGTGTTAACGGTATAGAAGTGAAGAGGGAAACAACATCGAAGGAGACCATTATTTCATCTGTGGAGACTTTGGTTCCTTTTAATTTCTTTAGAAACTCCGTTGAATTCTCAATTGAGGTTTCACAATTCTTCGTTAGCGGATGAAGCTTTTGGAATAACCACTTGGAAATTTTATAGTTGGGCGCACCGATCAAGGACACTATAGGTCGCAGTGGAACTTCAGTTTTGTGGACTTTAGGCAGTCCATAAATCTTCGCGATGGTTGGTTCCGTTTGTCGCAGGGATTTAGCAATATTTCCTGACAGTTGCTTCTGCCCTGTGAGACGTTTCAACACTTTATCAATAGATGAATTCAGTGTCTTTGTATGGTCCACAGAGAGTGGTTCGTAGGTGGATCCATCTTCTAACAATGACAGCATCTTCTCATTGTAGTCTGTTTTGTTCAAAACCGCAATCGCGCCTCCTTTGTCCGCTAGGAGAATGATAATATCCTTGTCAGTTTTAAGACCCTTTAACGCTTTCATCTCTTCATGTGATAGTACTGAAAAATGTTTCCGGCCTTTTAAGGCTTGTATGGTACTATTTCGTATTGTAAACCGTTCATCTTCTGAGAGGTTAACAGTCGATATGATGGATTCCAAGCTTGCAAGAAACCCCAAATAGTTTGAGTCAGAAAGATTGTATTTCAAACCTTTGGAAAGCGCGTTCTCTTCCGTTGTCGTGAGTATTCTCGATGACAGATTTACGACCTTCTTTGAACATTTCTGATTTGCGTCGGTTTGTTGTGAAATGTTCGACCATTTTCTGTCTAAAATATTCCGCTTCTTCTGTCGTTCGCGTTCTGAAGCACGGGCAATCGTGTCGTTTAGGGATTCAAATAATTGTGAAGGAAGCTGTTCTCGGCAACTCTCCATGTGCCGCTCCTTAGAAACTTGGAATTTTTGGAGTCGGAAATGGGCATCAGTTATATATATATATATATATATATATATATATATATATATATATATATATATATATATATATATATATATATATATAAGTGGTGTAAGCACCTTCCTAACAGCAACCATAAAAGGAAATTTTATGCCTTCAGCCATTTTACCCAACACAACTGTTTCCTGAATCAGCTATGCTCAGACATCGCCTTCTAGTTGCGATCGTTTTGACTGTAAAGTTGGCCTTTGTAAGCTATATTATCCTTCCGATAATATCTCGATAATACCGTGGCAATTTTTATCGCAGAATTTAAGAGTCAAATCCACAGGTCAGGGAGCTATACGGCCGGTGATATGCGGCCACAATGGAGAGGAAGAATGTTTGGGCGTGGTCTGCACTGCGAGAATTCCGGTTGCGCTATAAGTCATAAAAACGCAAAGAGCCATCTATTATAAGGCAATCTAGTAGACTGTGAGACAAAAATCGAAGTGCGTCAGCAACGTGAGTACACGCCAAGATCAACAGAACAATCAATTAGAAAATGAGCTTTTCGCACACAGACAACACTATCTAGGCATTTGGAAATTGCGGCGCTAAACTATGAAGCTTACTGTTTCGCAGAGGTGACTTGCACATAATTTGGGTTTCTCGTGCAGTAATATGCTTACAACCACCACAGCACTAAACTCTGAGTGGTCAGATAACACATTTAACTATGCATGAATCCTAAAGCACTGCTTTGGTCGAACAAATGACTTCAAACTTGTGTGGGAACTTCTGAGTAGGAGTGTAAGAGGAGTACGGACGAAGGCAAACAGACCGCTGTCAATAATTAAATATCGAATGCACTGACTGCAGCTCGTAAGAAAATCGGTTCGTCAGAAGATCCGGCTCATGATTGTGAGACGAAGAGCTGACCGGGTAGCAGGCGCCTTTGTTCAGAGACCACGACGTTGACCTCACAGCAAGGGAAACATAGACCTCTGACTAGAAGGGTGACCCCAATGCAGAAAAAGTGTACCAATGATGGACTTTCTACAACAAATAAAACTCCTGCCTCATCAATTTCCCCTGGAAAATACGACAGCGCCAGCGATCGATCACTGCACACCTTCTTCTCCAGCAACTACCTAAGACGCAAGGGTTTGTCATCATGTGCACAAGTAGATAGAGCCAACATTATAACTTAATTAACGTACAGTTCAAACAATTTCACGATAAGCAATGCTATTTCTAACGTGCCTGCAATACGCGAGGTGCATTCTTTTTTCAAAGAATGCCTTAATGATTTACATGAACTTAACCTTCTATGGTGAGGTTAATCCAATAAGGTTGGATGCGATGCTAACTGACAACCTTAAGGCGATTTAATAGACAGTGAGAAAAAAGAAACCGATACAAGTCAGCAAAAGGTGAGTACACACAAGAATCAACAGAGTACCCGCGACGCAGTCTAAACGTACAAAGGTTGCTGAAATAAACTACGATGATACCTACCTCTCAGGTACTCGGTTGTGAGGTCGTCACTCAAATAGCATCACAGTGTGAGATGCTTCTAACTGAACCACAGCATCGCCAAATTCACCCTGAGTGGTCCGACCAGAGCATGGAACCGATATCATGGGAAATTACATTTGTGCATATGCCTGCGGTCATAGTAATGGTCATAGTTTTTCGAAGTGCTTTCCAGCAACACCACTGCTATGCGACTGACAATCAAGCCTGGTCACCCTGATTTCTCAGGCAAAAGCTTGAAGCATACGCGCAAACTGGTGTCGTGGAAAATGATATTTATTCGTCTACCTGAGGCCGTAGTCATGGCCACAGTATTTCAGAGTGCTTCCCAATAGTAGACGATGATGATATGTGGAAAAGGGTCATCTACAAAGAGTTTTCGACAGCAGTAGGCGCGCCCCGCAGTGGGACGAGCACGAAATTATACGAGTGGAAAATACAAAAGTGGATATCTGCGGTATTTTCAATGCGAGTCGATGTGGTCGCAAGCCATTGCTTAATTGCTGTGAGACATTTATCTTCCGCTACGTTGGTCCTCTTGACGTCGATTCAGTGAATTCATCAGAGTTTACCATGCAATCGATAGTAATAAGATAGTTCTTACGATGCATAACGTACTAATTGTAAGTTGAATTTTTCATAAATGCACAATCTGGACTACAGCTAAACATTCACCGGAGCATAACCACAAGTATATTTAGCGATGAAGTTTCCGTTACGCATAGCATAGTTGCCCACAAAGCAAACTTAGAACAGCGAAAATCCTCGCTGATAACAGGACAGGTACTTATGAGAGCAATGACCTCCAGCACAACCTATAACACAGGTGCGTAGTTAGCCAACCCGAGGGATCCAAATCGATATGACGAATGTAAACCATAAAATGCAGCGCCCGAAATCTCCTGAATTCTGCAAAAAGAAGAAAAATGACCGCACCTAAAAAAATATCAGCGGCCGAGGGGCAGAAACAACACCCGAGTTTAGGTTGGGAAAAAAAGACTCAGTCGTATTAGTCCATGAGAAAGTAGGTGTTAAAAGGTAACCGGCGAAGGTAGTTTTTCGATAATTTATGACACAGGGCGCTCTCATGACGCTAATTTCAGTGTGTTTTGCAAACCAGCTACCACATATGCATGTACGTCTATGTGCGTCAATCTTGGAATGCTCCCTACAAAGGGCGTTCTAACACTTCTTGTCTACAGTACATTGGGAATTATTTTCTCACGGTGGGCACTATGTTTTCAGCAAATGGTCTGCGGGAGTCATCATCTGTTGTTAAGCGCGAATGTGTGCAATGCGTCAAACGCAGCCTCACACTACGGTAGCTACCGCAGTCACGCCCATCTCCAGACATTTGACTATTTGCCTGCCATTTAAACAAGATCGACGTGGGGGCAGATGCGGCTCCAGTCTCCTCTGCTGTAGGCAAATCCTCGCGCATTAGACCAGCGCGCCCACAGGTGGGAGAGGCTGGACTTTGCTGTCTGGAACAGACGAAATATCCTTCAGAATGAGCAAAACTTAGCCCTAAAGCACCAGTATTTTATCGCCTAATAAACCCACGAATACGAACGCCCAACTGCAAAACTGGACAAAAATAATGGACACCGGCCCCTTTGGGTGACGAATGTAAGATGTTCATAGCGAAGCAGCCACACTGTTTCCACACCCCAATCCCATGTACACGCAGAACTGCACTCTATAGCCTAATTTATGTTGCTGTTAATGCGCTGATGGATGTCTTCCTCCGACTAGCCGTTACTGAATTGACAACTAGTGAGACTTCCTCCCCTGTGTTTGGTCTGATGACAAATTTCTGCCATCTCATCGATGGGCGCGTTTGTCTCATGGGTGTCAAACACTAGGAATGACGCCCAGGTTGCTTAACCTCTCCGGCGACGCCATAAACAGCGACGGGAAAGGTCTCGATTTCATTTACGGTCTGCGGCTGAATTTTGGTTATCGACTAGTGCACATTTCGTAGGCGGACTCACATGCCTACGCACTCGTATCCTGCCAACGAAACAACTAACCCTGTGTACGTGATGTCTGTTTAAATTTTCAAACCCGACCAGAAGGTTCTATCCGGCAGTGTTCACCAACAACATTGGAGCATCTCCCAACAGGGTTTAATCACATGGCTTCGTGGTAAGGCATATGAGCATGAACCAGGCGAAATGCAGGACGATTAAGGCTAAATGCCAAAAATTTAGGGTCAGGATTCAAGTCAAGGAAATTTTATATACCATGTTTGGTCTAAGATTGGGATAGGAGTCAGTGTTAAGGTTAGGTTTAGTGGTAATTTTAGGCTTATGCTTCAGGTTTGAGTTAGGAGTAGTGCCATCATTTGGACACGATATTATGGACCCCTGCTCAAATTTTGTGCAATGCCATCTGCCTTACGGGGAATGGCAGTGTTTCTATTCACATGCTCTTTAGGTGGTGACAATATAAATCATCCTGACACATCTGCCGTCATCTAATGGCCAGGCTCAGACTCTTGGTAGAAACAATCACTTGGGTATGACTCCAATTAATCTCTAAGACAAAAGTAAGGGTTAAAGATTTGACAAACTATAGCGTTTATACTTAAAGTGGTCGAGCAAATGGGATCCGACCACTAGCTGACTTACTGTGCACACAAAGTCTCCGGTTGTCCCCTCTGAACCTATTATTGCATCTTCCATTTGAACTGCCTTTTCCTCTCTCAAAATCGGTACCCCTTCTAGGATTTTAACAGACATCCTTCATTCGCACAACGTCAACTTCACTTACATAGGTACCGAAAAACAACTCTCACGAACTGTGACCGCGACCGGGTTCTTTTGTGGATGAAATGTAAAAAAATAAAACAAATGGCTTCCAGTGCATTGCTTCTACTCTAACATTGCTGTGACGACGAACTACTTTTTGTCTTCAATTTCAAACTTATTCTTTTCAGAAATATTCACCTTTTTCTTGGATTGTCTTTTTTCTGGCTAACCACGTCTTTTGAGTTGAACACCGTGAGAACCCAGCTGTAGAGCAGACGATTAAATGCCTTTTTAGTCCTTTCTCACAGTTTCAACCGCCTGCTTTCGGCGTGGTGCCTTATCGGCAGATCTGAGTAGTAACGCTGCCGCACCAGTCAGGTGGCTACGATTCACTGAGACGGGGAGAGATATAGAAATTGATGCGGAGCAAGGCAGACCAATTCGAAAATTCACTTACATTTTTACTGAGAATATTAGCTCTCAAAATAGGTGGAGCATTTTTTACGATGAAATTCCTAGCCAAGAAAATTTGTCATAGGAGGAAATCGAATCGACACAAGCCTTGAAGTCGCACTAGCTGCTCGAACTCTGAGCTGTCGTCAAGGTGTTCTTGTGCATCCCTATGAAAAGTCCTGCATTTACTACTATTTTATGTGACGGATATAGTATTTAACCCAAAATTGAAGCCTATTCACTCTGTAAGTTTTGCCTTGCAACTCCAACAAATCAGCCATTGAGGTAAAAACCTTGTAAGAATTGAGAGCAACGAGGAATGAGTTCGAATTTTTTATGCAAGACCATCAGTCTTGGTTTTGGTCGTTCTGCCGTAGATCAATTCGTTCGGTGAAGGAGGCTGATGAATGGTTCAAATAATTCTCACAGGAACCATGTACTCTCTATTACTCATCTATTGCCCATAGCCTGTATAGATACAGAAAAATACAACAGTTACTATTACCATTACTTTACCTTTCCGAGTTGATCCACCGCATTTCTGATTAATTTCGCTTACTTTGGTTATCTTGGTTGCTTGTCGGCTTCCATTCGACGAGCTGCTGATCGTGGTATGTTGAGTTGATCAGTCAACATCTGAGATATTTTCTGTTATGGCTCTGTGCACATGTACATCTCCGTCGGGCGGGCAGGGGACAAAGTTAAACCCGATAGTCTCCGCTCCTTGCCGGGCAGCAATGAAATCAGCTTACAGACTTATTTATTGGTGATGCCTATTTATCTCTTTTATCTTGATACTTCCATCCAGACTGTATACCAGGCTACCACAGGTTGCGTTCTTGTTTACGGATTAAGAGATCACCGTGACGTACGTTGGGGCAGTTAAAGCTCCAGGGTATTTTTTAAATCGCTAATCCACGCCTTATGCATCCTGTTTTGTAAATTAATCCTGTTGTTGTAGGAGTAATCCTGTTGTATATAGATCACCTCAGTTCTTCCATAAGTACTTCTTTTCCCCTCTTGTACGAACAAAGTACCTACCAATACGAATTTGCAGATGACTGATGTTATGCGCCTATCCGACGCTGAATTGACTACCGGAGAGACCGCCTCATCCTTGTCACAATGTCTAATTTCTAGCCAGGCAAGCCGAGTTCCAGAAGCAGGTAACGTATTTCGTACCTTTAGCCTACCGTTCCAAAGTGTTGACTCACACCCGGTTGCGGAGTTAATATAATAGAAGCGAGCCTATGCTGCTGAGGTGACAACCACCTCTGAGTCAAGTGAACGTGTCAGCTGTGGCTTGGAAAACACGCAGAACAGCTCATTTTCTCCCTAGTACACGGTGTATTCTCCCATCTGTTAGCATGCGTCTATCAGAAGTGAACACTTTGAAAGCCGATTAACTCTTCCTGTATTACATCTACGAACAAACTTTCCGCGAGAATGGATACAAATATTCCACGTCCTTACTGAACATCAAGTCACACTAGCCCAGAAGGTGTCAGGAATATTTCCTTTCTGTCACTGCGCTCACTATTTCACCCGAATTAGTTATCAGATGGCCAAATTGTCACTCACAATTTTGCCTTAACGGTGGGGGGACTTGGACTTCCATCACATTCGCTTTACAACTACAACCAACTTATAATCCTGAATGGGAATTTCACATGGTTGAGCGAAGACCAGAAGCCTAGAGTCCCGAGGCCTACTACTAATCAGACTATCGATTGGTCCAAGCAAAAATCAGGAGACGTAAAATAGGTTGGCGGAAATTACTAACTATGTGATGAGGAAAATACCGCGTTGAGATAGTAGCCGTTGAGTAAATTCCCTGATTATAGCATTCAAAGACGGAAGTTTGCTACTAGACTACTTGCTAAATAACCTGTAAAACACGATGAAAGTTAACTGTGCTGAAAGTTTCTTCCAATGGGGTTGTTAATTGTATCTGACCTTGAAATAGCAAGAGTTGATAGAATTGGTTGCAGTATCATTACTTTTCATTGGTTGTTTGAGCTTTTGCTACTCTACCCCGACTGATATTACCGTAAAGGCCTGAGGAGGAGTAACCGAAAACGGACGTTTGCGCACTTTTAGTGAGCTAGATTTCAGACTATCAATAAACGAGAGCGCTACAGCCCCTTTTGGACTACACAAATTTCGATTTACGTGGTCTGAAGGTTTGGTGTGTACATTGCTGAATAAATCATAGTCCCCTAACAGGCAAATTAAAAACCATCAATATTTACTCTCTCTCTCTCTCCCTCTCTCCCTTTCTCTCTTTCTCTCAAAAACCCCCGGAAGACTGAGCCCGGCTGTTAGCAGGCTACTCGAGAAGTCCAAAGGTTCCACATAGTAAAAGTCTTCGGCTAAGAAGTCCACAAGCATCACGTTAAGTAAAGTGAATACTGTTGTTATCCACAACTCTGACTTATTCCTCCTTGCTTTATTTAAGTAATGTTACGTTTCAACATCATCGTCAACGATGGTACTTTCGTATCTCCTAGAAACCATTGTTGAGCCTGAACTTGTCCCCTGCAGTAACTTCGGCCCTGGGCAAGGTCAACTGGAGAGCACACACCATAGCCTTCCGTTGGCTCAAAATTAGTTAAGTTGTCACCTGCTGGGCAACATTTGCCTGAGATAGAGAGAGATGGCATCATGTATCTCCTATATACACAGTTAGATTTCTCTATCCACTCCTCCGGCATACCAGTTTAGAGTTCTAGGTTGATTTAAAACCTGATCACGGGCCGTAGTCCGCAAGCCCACAAAGCCTTACTAAGGGGAAGGCTTCATTACAGCTAACTCTCTAACCAGGCACATTAATCAATAGGAGAGCAGCACGGATTTTGTAAATGGGCGAAATAATGAGTCATCAAAAATTAATAGATTACTTACCATTCGCCGCCACGTGACGTCTGCGAGGGCTCTAGACGGAATCTACTAGAAGAAACAACACACTTGCCTTACAGCCTGATATCAGAATATACCTCTGAACACAGTGATCCGGATATTTACAACAAGAAAAATAACTGGTTGAGATGGTTTATGTGCTCCCTCCGGCAGGATATGCGAACAGGAGACGCCCGTACTACAAATGGCTTTGCACCCAGTTCCAGGAAAATCATCGTTAGGGTTAAGGTAGGGTTAGGGCTACGTTTAGCATAAGGGTCGCTTAACAGGTCACAGCACGCCACTTCCGGTTATGTTCGGTCAACTGCAGTTAACGCTTTGACAATGGTGAGGTGACCAAACTTTCCGAAACACCAGCATATAAATGAATCTGTTCCCTTGAACCCATCATATTTTCCATATTCTTAACCTGGATCTCTCCACTTTGCCAATAAGGGTCCCAGTTAAGGTTCGGGTAAAGGCTAGTGTTAGTGCACGGGAATATTTATCCTGCCTACAGGTTAGTTCAAGGTCACCTGTGTTATGAGGGGTGTTCTTCTCCCCATGTCCTGCGGGGTGGGGGGGGGAAGTATATATAGGCGATTCCAACCAAATAATTTACAGATCTCAGAGAAAGCAACTGAAGGCCGATAGAACCTGCACATATCGAGAATTAAAAAACTAAAGTGGTCGATGACAGTTAATAGTTACTGTCCGCTGGTGGCCAAAAGCGGCGCACTCTTCCGTATAAGGACGCTGGAACGCATAGACATTCGGTCATAAAAGAAAGGGCCTTCCGGTATATCTCCATTCGACAGAGTGCATATGACGGGTGGTTGCTTAAAGCGTTCACTTCTAACTATCGTTTCACGACCTTATCTAAGTCGATCTGGTGTAGGCACCAAGCTTAAAATGAAGATCAAATGGGTTAGTGAGTGTGACATAACAACCAAACATGCACCCACTGCGTCCGCGCCGTTAATTAGCTCTGCTTACATGAGGGCAGCAATGATTTTGTAACTGTGCGACATAACGAGTCCCGTTTCAAAGCACAAATATTCACCAGCTGGGTGCCTGTGTATGGGCTCGGCCGATGTCTCGGAGATAACTGTATACAGTAACTGCCCTATCTCATGAAATCCAGGAGATGCGAAATCAACCTAAACTGCGTCCCCAAAGTTTTACAGGAGTAAATCAGCGACCGTTCTTAAAAAGAAGGCATATTATGGTTTAAAAATTAATATTACGTTGTTTGGAAATACCATTTTTTTAGAAAAGCGGCGCCTTCCGAAAATGTGAAAAATCAGGTTAGCTAATTAACCGGAAGTTTTTAATGTACAGAATGCGTTTCCATGTAAACAAACGAGTAAATTAAATACCACAAGTAGAATTACTTTTGAAAATAGTCCTTTAGTGTATGTTCCGCGGAAGTTGTCATCCAAATTTAGGACAATGGAAGGTATGGACATTGCCAAAAAGCCAAAATGTCGAGCATATATTCTCACATGGTTTCACGAGAGTTGACGGTTTCTTCGTTCGTTTATATATTGTTCGAGATGCGTTTGACTAAGGAAAACAGATTTTAGCTTGATTGCGCCAAAGGAATTAACTATTTCATAAGCTGACATGCTGATTGGCCAGTCAGGGAATACTAATTTTTAATAAAATAGTTATGTGAATCGTAAACGTACCACTTTATGCGCATTAAGTCAACTTGCCTTTTGTTAACTTTTTCGCAGGTATTTCGGTTGTTGGATTACGATGGGTTTTCAAATAGTCCTTGAAATGGTGGTGTAAGCGGCTCCGAGTTAAGTGAACAGAGCTATGAATTAATTGGTAAATTCAGGCTCCTTTCCTTTTTAGAGTTCTGGTACTTAGAGATTACTACAAAGAGGATCACCTCTGGCCATGCGCATGCCGTTCAACCAGCCTCTGTATAGCACTTCTAGGTCTAACTGAGCCTCTGATTCAACTAAGTAAGCAGAACCTAACATCAAGTTAGTACGCCGACTCTGACCATTTTCGAATTCTGATCGTAGTAGGGACACCTATAGAATAAAATCTAACGACTACAAATATTTTCTCTGTCCCAAAATCTCATGTGCACTCTGCCCATCAAGTAAAGTTCATTGCCACAGATGAAGATTCACACGCCTATGAAATGATAATTGCCAGAAGAGGGTCGATAAAGTCACGGTGCGATGAATAGCACAACAGCAGAGAGAAGGAGAGAGAGAGAGTGAGAGAGAGGGGAGAGAGAGTTTTTATTTTATTTTCAACTAAAATTTCCTTAACCCCGTGGCCCACAAGCTACCACGAGCCACCGGAAGGCTATGGTGTGTGCTCTCCAGTTGACCTTGCCCAGGGCCGAAGTTACTGCAGGGGACAAGTTCACGCTCAACAATGGTTTCTAGGAGATACGAAAGTACCATCGTTGACGATGATGTTGAAACGTAACATTACTTAAATAAAGCAAGGAGGAATAAGTCAGAGTTGTGGATAACAACAGTATTCACTTTACTTAACGTGATGCTTGTGGACTTCTTAGCCGAAGACTTTTACTATGTGGAACCTTTGGACTCCTCGAGTAGCCTGCTAACAGCCGGGCTCAGTCTTCCGGGGGTTCTTGAGAGAAAGAGAGAAAGGGAGAGAGGGAGAGAGAGAGAGAGTAAATATTGATGGTTTTTAATTTGCCTGTTAGGGGACTATGATTTATTTAGCAATGTACACACCAAACCTTCAGACCACGTAAATCGAAATTTGTGTAGTCCAAAAAGGGGCTGTAGCGCTCTCGTTTATTGATAGTCTGAAATCTAGCTCACTAAAAAGTGCGCAAACGTCCGTTTTCGGTTACTCCTCCTCAGGCCTTTACGGTAATATCAGTCGGGGTAGAGTAGCAAAAAGCTCAAACAACCAATGAAAAAGTAATGATACTGCAACCAATTCTATCAACTCTTGCTATTTCAAGGTCAGATACAATTAACAACCCCATTGGAAGAAACTTTCAGCACAGTTAACTTTCATCGTGTTTTACAGGTTATTTAGCAAGTAGTCTAGTAGCAAACTTCCGTCTTTGAATGCTATAATCAGGAATTTACTCAACGGCTACTATCTCAACGCGGTATTTTCCTCATCACATAGTTAGTAATTTTTTTCCGCCAACCTATTTTTACGTCTCCTGATTTTTGCTTGGACCAATCGATAGTCTGATTAGTAGTAGGCCTCGGGACTCTAGGCTTCTGGTCTTCGCTCAACCATGTGAAATTCCCATTCAGGATTATAAGTTGGTTGTAGTTGTAAAGCGAATGTGATGGAAGTCCAAGTCCCCACCGTTAAGGCAAAAATTGTGAGTGACAATTTGGCCATCTGATAACTAATTCGGGTGAAATAGTGAGCGCAGTGACAGAAAGGAAATATTCCTGACACCTTCTGGGCTAGTGTGACTTGATGTTCAGTAAGGACGTGGAATATTTGTATCCATTCTCGCGGAAAGTTTGTTCGTAGATGTAATACAGGAAGAGTTAATCGGCTTTCAAAGTGTTCACTTCTGATAGACGCATGCTAACAGATGGGGAGAATACACCGTGTACTAGGGAGAAAAATGAGCTGTTCTGCGTGTTTTTCCAAGCCACAGCTGACACGTTCACTTGACTCAGAGGTGGTTGTCACCCTCAGCAGCATAGGCTCGCTTCTATTATATTAACTCCGCAACCGGGTGTGAGTCAACACTTTGGAACGGTAGGCTAAAGGTACGAAATACGTTACCTGCTTCTGGAACTCGGCTTGCCTGGCTAGAAATTAGACATTGTGACAAGGATGAGGCGGTCTCTCCGGTAGTCAATTCAGCGTCGGATAGGCGCATAACATCAGTCATCTGCAAATTCGTATTGGTAGGTACTTTGTTCGTACAAGAGGGGAAAAGAAGTACTTATGGAAGAACTGAGGTGATCTATATACAACAGGATTACTCCTACAACAACAGGATTAATTTACAAAACAGGATGCATAAGGCGTGGATTAGCGATTTAAAAAATACCCTGGAGCTTTAACTGCCCCAACGTACGTCACGGTGATCTCTTAATCCGTAAACAAGAACGCAACCTGTGGTAGCCTGGTATACAGTCTGGATGGAAGTATCAAGATAAAAGAGATAAATAGGCATCACCAATAAATAAGCCTGTAAGCTGATTTCATTGCTGCCCGGCAAGGAGCGGAGACTATCGGGTTTAACTTTGTCCACTGCCCGCCCGACGGAGATGTACATGTGCACAGAGACATAACAGAAAATATCTCAGATGTTGACTGATCAACTCAACATACCACGATCAGCAACTCGTCGAATAGAAGCCGACAAGCAACCAAGATAACCAAAGTAAGCGAAATTAATCAGAAATGCGGTGGATCAACTCGGAAAGGTAAAGTAATGGTAATAGTAACTGTTGTATTTTTCTGTATCTATACAGGCTATGGGCAATAGATGAGTAATAGAGAGTACATGGTTCCTGTGAGAATTATTTGAACCATTCATCAGCCTCCTTTACCGAACGAATTGATCTACGGCAGAACGATCAAAACCAAGACTGATGGTCTTGCATAAAAAATTCGAACTCATTCCTCGTTGCTCTCAATTCTTACAAGGTTTTTACCTCAATGGCTGATTTATTGGAGTTGCAAGGCAAAACTTATAGAGGGAATAGGCTTCAATTTTGGGTTAAATACTATATCCGTCGCATAAAATAGTAGTAAATGCAGGACTTTTCATAGGGATGCACAAGAACACCTTGACGACAGCTCAGAGGTCGAGCAGCTAGTGCGACTTCAAGGCTTGTATCGATTTGATTTCCTCCTATGACAAATTTTCTTGGCTAGGAATTTCATCGTAAAAAATGCTCCACCTATTTTGAGAGCTAATATTCTCAGTAAAAATGTAAGTGAATTTTCGAATTGGTCTGCCTTGCTCCGCATCAATTTCTATATCTCTCCCCGTCTCAGTGAATCGTAGCCACCTGACTGGTGCGGCAGTGTTACTACTCAGATCTGCCGATTAGGCACCACGCCGAAAGCAGGCGGTTGAAACTGTGAGAAAGGACTAAAAAGGCATTTAATCGTCTGCTCTACAGGTGGGTTCTCACGGTGTTCAACTCAAAAGACGTGGTTAGCCAGAAAAAAGACAATCCAAGAAAAAGGTGAATATTTCTGAAAAGAATAAGTTTGAAATTGAAGACAAAAAGTAGTTCGTCGTCACAGCAATGTTAGAGTAGAAGCAATGCACTGGAAGCCATTTGTTTATTTTTTAAATTTCATCCACAAAGAACCCGTTCGCGGTCACAGTTCGTGAGAGTTGTTTTCGGTACCTATGTAAGTGAAGTTGACGTTGTGCGAATGAAGGATGTCTGTTAAAATCCTAGAAGGGGTACCGATTTTGAGAGAGGAAAAGGCAGTTCAAATGGAAGATGCAATAATAGGTTCAGAGGGGACAACCGGAGACTTTGTGTGCACAGTTAGTCAGCTAGTGGTCGGATCCCATTTGCTCGACCAATTTAAGTATAAACGCTATAGTTTGTCAAATCTTTAACCCTTACTTTTGTCTTAGAGATTAATTGGAGTCATACCCAAGTGATTGTTTCTACCAAGAGTCTGAGCCTGGCCATTAGATGACGGCAGATGTGTCAGGATGATTTATATTGTCACCACCTAAAGAGCATGTGAATAGAAACACTGCCATTCCCCGTAAGGCAGATCGCATTGCACAAAATTTGAGCAGGGGTCCGTAATATCGTGTCCAAATGATGGCACTACTCCTAACTCAAACCTGAAGCATAAGCCTAAAATTAACACTAAACCTAACCTTAACACTGACTCCTATCCCAATCTTAGACCAAACATGATATATAAAATTTCCTTGACTTGAATCCTGACCCTAAATTTTTGGCATTTAGCCTTAATCGTCCTGCATTTCGCCTGGTTCATGCTCATATGCCTTACCACGAAGCCATGTGATTAAACCCTGTTGGGAGATGCTCCAATGTTGTTGGTGAACACTGCCGGATAGAACCTTCTGGTCGGGTTTGAAAATTTAAACAGACATCACGTACACAGGGTTAGTTGTTTCGTTGGCAGGATACGAGTGCGTAGGCATGTGAGTCCACCTACGAAATGTGCACTAGTCGATAACCAAAATTCAGCCGCAGACCGTAAATGAAATCGAGACCTTTTCCCGTCGCTGTTTATGGCGTCACCGGAGAGGTTAAGCAACCTGGGCGTCATTCCTAGTGTTTGACACCCATGAGACAAACGCGCCCATCGATGAGATGGCAGAAATTTGTCATCAGACCAAACACAGGGGAGGAAGTCTCACCAGTTGTCAATTCAGTAACGGCTAGTCGGAGGTAGACATCCATCAGCGCATTCACAGCAACATAAATTAGGCTATAGAGTGCAGTTCTGCGTGTACATGGGATTGGGGTGTGGAAACAGTGTGGCTGCTTCGCTAGGAACATATTACATTCGTCACCCAAAGGGGCCGGTGTCCATTATTTCTGTCCAGTATTGCAGTTGGGCGTTCGTATTCGTGAGTTTATTAGGCGATAAAATACTGGTGCTTTAGGGCTAATTTTTGCTCATTCTGAAGGATATTTCGTCTGTTCCAGACAGCAAAGTCCAGCCTCTCCCACCTGTGGGCGCGCTGGTCTAATGCGCGAGGATTTGCCTACAGCAGAGGAGACTGGAGCCGCATCTGCCCCCACGTCGATCTTGTTTAAATGGCAGGCAAATAGTCAAATGTCTGGAGATGGGCGTGACTGCGGTAGCTACCGTAGTGTGAGGCTACGTTTGACGCATTGCACACATTCGCGCTTAACAACAGATGATGACTCCCGCAGACCATTTGCTGAAAACATAGTGCCCACCGTGAGAAAATAATTCCCAATGTACTGTAGACAAGAAGTGTTAGAACGCCCTATGTAGGGAGCATTCCAAGATTGACGCACATAGACGTACATGCATATGTGGTAGCTGGTTTGCAAAACACACTGAAATTAGCGTCATGAGAGCGCCCTGTGTCATAAATTATCGAAAAACTACCTTCGCCAATTACCTTTTAACACCTACTTTCTCATGGACTAATACGACTGAGTCTTTTTTCCCAACCTAAACTCGGGTGTTGTTTCTGCCCCTCGGCCGCTGATATTTTTAGGTGCGGTCATTTTCTTCTTTTTTTGCAGAATTCAGGAGATTTCGGGCGCTGCATTTTATGGTTTACATTCGTCATATCGATTTGGATCCCTCGGGTTGGCTAACTACGCACCTGTGTTATAGGTTGTGCTGGAGGTCATTGCTCTCATAAGTACCTGTCCTGTTATCAGCGAGGATTTTCGCTGTTCTAAGTTTGCTTTGTGGGCAACTATGCTATGCGTAACGGAAACTTCATCGCTAAATATACTTGTGGTTATGCTCCGGTGAATGTTTAGCTGTAGTCCAGATTGTGCATTTATGAAAAATTCAACTTACAATTAGTACGTTATGCATCGTAAGAACTATCTTATTACTATCGATTGCATGGTAAACTCTGATGAATTCACTGAATCGACGTCAAGAGGACCAACGTAGCGGAAGATAAATGTCTCACAGCAATTAAGCAATGGCTTGCGACCACATCGACTCGCATTGAAAATACCGCAGATATCCACTTTTGTATTTTCCACTCGTATAATTTCGTGCTCGTCCCACTGCGGGGCGCGCCTACTGCTGTCGAAAGCTCTTTGTAGATGACCCTTTTTCCACATATCATCATCGTCTACTATTGGGAAGCACTCTGAAATACTGTGGCCATGACTACGGCCTCAGGTAGACGAATAAATATCATTTTCCACGACACCAGTTTGCGCGTATGCTTCAAGCTTTTGCCTGAGAAATCAGGGTGACCAGGCTTGATTGTCAGTCGCATAGCAGTGGTGTTGCTGGAAAGCACTTCGAAAAACTATGACCATTACTATGACCGCAGGCATATGCACAAATGTAATTTCCCATGATATCGGTTCCATGCTCTGGTCGGACCACTCAGGGTGAATTTGGCGATGCTGTGGTTCAGTTAGAAGCATCTCACACTGTGATGCTATTTGAGTGACGACCTCACAACCGAGTACCTGAGAGGTAGGTATCATCGTAGTTTATTTCAGCAACCTTTGTACGTTTAGACTGCGTCGCGGGTACTCTGTTGATTCTTGTGTGTACTCACCTTTTGCTGACTTGTATCGGTTTCTTTTTTCTCACTGTCTATTAAATCGCCTTAAGGTTGCCAGTTAGCATCGCATCCAACCTTATTGGATTTACCTCACCATAGAAGGTTAAGTTCATGTAAATCATTAAGGCATTCTTTGAAAAAAGAATGCACCTCGCGTATTGCAGGCACGTTAGAAATAGCATTGCTTATCGTGAAATTGTTTAAACTGTACGTTAATTAAGTTATAATGTTGGCTCTATCTACTTGTGCACATGATGACAAACCCTTGCGTCTTAGGTAGTTGCTGGAGGAGAAGGTGTGCAGTGATCGATCGCTGGCGCTGTCGTATTTTCCAGGGGAAATTGATGAGTCAGGAGTTTTATTTGTTGTAGAAAGTCCATCATTGGTACACTTTTTCTGCATTGGGGTCACCCTTCTAGTCAGAGGTCTATGTTTCCCTTGCTGTGAGGTCAACGTCGTGGTCTCTGAACAAAGGCGCCTGCTACCCGGTCAGCTCTTCGTCTCACAATCATGAGCCGGATCTTCTGACGAACCGATTTTCTTACGAGCTGCAGTCAGTGCATTCGATATTTAATTATTGACAGCGGTCTGTTTGCCTTCGTCCGTACTCCTCTTACACTCCTACTCAGAAGTTCCCACACAAGTTTGCAGTCATTTGTTCGGCCCCTTCATAAGCATTTAGGATTTTCTGTAAGAGATATCGTCACTTGGATTAACTCTTTTTTTGTCCTCTGAAGTTTTATGCGTACGTACTTATCGGTTGGGGTTCATGGGTGTACGCTTACTTCTTGGTGTTCATCTGAGTCCCAGGCTTTCCAGGATTAATCCTTCCACCTAGTCTAGTAATTTTGAGTAATTTTTGAAATCGATTGACATCCTTTGGTTGTTTAAAGTGAAATTTTCGGTTGAGTAGCTGAGGCTAAATTTGTTTCCTTTGAGACGTTGTGAACCGGACAGATACTGGTGGGAACTATGACTCTAGCCAATCCGGCTATTTTTGGGAATAGTTGCTTACGTAACCTTCCGGTGTTCAATTTTCATTTTACTTCTTAACTCATCCAAACTGCGCTTTTACTAGCCAATTTTGTTAACCTAGATCAAATAAATGCCAGGGATGTCCCACTTGAGTAATTGTACTCATACGACTCATAATCTGTGATGTTAACTTCTCTATGACATACTAGACTTCTGTTTTCACGCCTTTGCAATGGTTAACGACACCTTGTGGGTTTCTATCTCAAATTAATGACACAATTTCCGTTCATACATTCATTCTTATTAGGCTTTGCTCCTTACCAGGTCTTACTGTCTGTGGGTAATTTTATTAATCTTCGTAGGCACACCTCCTCAGTTTGCTTATCTTAACCCGTTTATGACATGAGAAATGTCTTGATTTTTTGCAGTAAAACCATAAAATTAACTTTCGTCGCCCCTACTTATGAGGAAAACTCTGGTTACTGTATTCTTATCACCCTATCCAGTAAATTGTCTGCCTTTCCACAGGAGTTTCTTGCCAGATTTTAGGCAACGTGGGTTCTTTCTCGTTAGCCAGTTAATGAATAAACCCGTAAGCAGTTGAGGGAGTTTCCGCACAATGGCGCATAAACATGACCACGGGTAACATAGATTGCAACCGTCACTGCCACTTCCCTACAAGTCCTCTCTGACACACCCAAATTGCACAAACAGGTCGGAGCCCATTGCATTAATTTAGCCCGTTGACTATACGCACCAACGGGGCAGACCAGAAACACGTGAATACAAATGCCCAATTTAAAGGGGCCAATTAAAGCAGAGAAATGCATGCATGGGCAAATCGATGTCTCCTCCTTCTCGTCGTGAAGGAACCCTCTAACCTAAAATCTGGAACTTCGTCTTCCTAACAAAAATCTGGAACTTGTACAAACTTGACCTCTAACGAATTCGAGTCAAATAGTCGAAATTGTGACTATTTTCACTTAAGTGTGTATTCCTTTCAAGAGACTCGAATAGATGGGAAAAAATTAATTCAAATACCTTGTTTTGAGTGCTGCAAAAAATTACTACAATCAACTGAAATAATATTGGCAGTCCCAGAATTTACGCAGTTCGATGAACGCTATCCTTCTCGGGAGTAACAACCTACTGACACCGGCACTCAGACGAGAACTGGCACTGATTTTAACACTTGGTACAGCTGACGCACATTTCAATATTGACATGACTAGGCATGCAATACCGTAAAAGCGTCTGCCTTTAATTCTCGTTTCTCGTGCTTCTTCACCTCAGTTAGGATCTGCACGTAAATTTCAAAAAAATGCACTTAACCAATGTTACGGTCTTTCTCTACCTTTGGGTTTGGGTGACAGCTTTTTCCGTCTCCGTACTCTGTTCTCAAAAAAATTCACTGACTCGTTAAAGTGACACGTCCCATTACCATTGCTATTTTAAATTGCAAAGGTTTAAAGTCTGTGGAATGGTAGAGTGAAGAACAGTTTCCAGAGGCGGTCAAGTTTTTCGGATTTTGTTGAAGCCAATCTAGCATAAATGACTCCCCAAATAATAATTTTGAAGCCATATGTGAAGGGTTTCTCAGGCTGCATCACATACCGCTGGTTTCATGGTCGTGTTATATTTTAAGGTCTTGCACTAATATTTATGTTGCTTACAACCGTCAACGAGTAGTATCACACTCTCTACCCCACAGATTTATTACCTGCTTTGAACTGAAATGTTTATACGGAACCTAGCTAAAAGGCTCTAGCCAATTGTCACTGCATTTATTCACACCCTTAGTCCAGTATGATGTTCATTGTCTATGCAGCAATGTAGTAAACCTGCTCATTATATACAACTATCACTTATTAACTTAGTATTGGTGACCCAGTAAGTAGTCTTTCTGACGGTCGTCCACTGTTTACGTCCCTGCGCAATCATGCTTGCTGTTAGCGCTGTCATATGTCTTGGCTGGACACGGCAATAAGTACTCAGGTGGATTTGTGCTAAACTCCAGGGAGACCTATTCCAGTGTCACTTAACCCCGATGGACTTTACGGCAAATTCACCTGTAATACGGAGCTACTTATAACCGTGTCCCACTTATACTCTTTTCATATGTAAGCTGACAGGAACTGGTTTGGCAACGTACTCTCATGGCGTTGTAGTCATCATATTTCTCCTCACTACTTAAATGACTGTTTTCAGAAGTTGCTTGATAATCGCAAGAAATGTTTGTCTTTAGTCACTGCTATTGACACACGACCCGTTTATGGCGCCTTCCTATCCTCCTGCTCCCTCTCCCCTCTGCCAATTTTTTTAAATGTCTTGCCTCTGATAGCACTCTAATAACTCGAAGCAATTATATTCTCTTAGGTCGGCGAGTCCGTCTTTTTCAACTCTGTTCTGGCACCCAAAGGGTCACGAGCAAAGTGGCATGCTACACAGGTTTGGAAGGAGACAGACTGTGCCGCTGTGAGACTTAACACCCGCAGGACATCTGAACATCAGACTTCGTGCCTAACCACCTCTTCCGATGATAAGACGCAGAAACGTCGGACGCAAAAGGAGGAGGGAAAAGTTGTAGGATCGGACAACTCCCTCTCCAGCCTAGCGAGCCTGAGCGACAGTTTTGGGGATTCGGATTCCGGTGTCCAAGAGAACGTGCCCTTCAGATCTCTGCGAAATAAACAGGCATGGCTACAGCAGCAGCAGCAGCAGCAGCAGCAATCCTCGGTGCAAGGTAAAGACATAAATGAGCATGGTGGTTTATACGACCTCAACGAGCTTCTCTCTGAAATTGGTGTGGATACCGGGGAGTTGGCGGACTCCTTCAAGGTAGTTCGTCTATTCGACGGTCACCAGAGTCCGGCAGTGGGCGCAGGGGGAGAAGGGGAAGTTTTATCGATGGATAGAAAACAATACACCGATCAGGAATCTGAGGCAGAAGAGGGAGAGGCAGCGTTACTGGTTGCGTCACAACAAGGGCTACTAGCAGCGGTGGAAGACGACGATAACGCCAGCACCAATTCGAATTTAAATACAATGTCCGACATACCAAGCATAACGGCTGCCACAGTTGACGGAGAAGAGGAGGAACACGAGACGCTTTATAACAGCCCTGCGGAGAGGCGTTGCTCTAATGTCATTCGCTTTCTAAAGCCGCATCTCAACTGTTGTCGCCTAGTTGACAGTGGTACACAGACGTATTTTACTGGTCCTGTCATGGCCACACAGGTCTACCACGACGAGACTGTTTAAATTTGCAGACACCGGAAGCGCAGAGGTCTGATCTGTTTGGCTACACTTTTTCACACTCCTTCAGAATTATTATTCCTCCCTTACTGAAACCGTTATTATTATATTTTTTTGTGAAGACCGTCTTGAATTACCCCCGTTTATCTTTTCATCCGCAGTTTTGTAAATGTTTTATCGAGTCTTGTTGACCGTCCTTCTGCACAAAGAACATTTTGCTTGGTCAGACACCTGAAAAATACTAACGATCTCACGAACATTATCATTTATTTCATGTCCTCTTCTCTTGTTGGGATTTCTTTGCCATCCTTAGCAACCTTCATTTTTTAAGTTGATCAATACTGAAGGCTGTGATCGGTCAACTTCATTTTGGTGGAGGGGCCTTTATCGTAAAAACTGGCGAGCATGAATTATTCTTCCCTCTTTTTGGCTGCAAAAGTCGTTTGAGCATTTGTTACTTCTTTACCATTCCTCTTATTTCTTTGCGTAATATAAACTAAAAGGTTTTATATTAACAGTCGTTGTCTTATTCACTTTAATGTTCTCTTCGTCTGTGACGCGGAACGAACAAGGGGATGCCATCTTGGATTGATTAACACAAAAAACCCTCGGGCCATTCAAAGTTTTAATATGTCTTAAGCTTTGACTACGCAGAACAATACGGACAACTTGAGCGCAAATACCAGCGATTTTCAAACCTTTATAAGTCCAGTTTAAGAAAGTTGAACACATTACTGAATTATTTATTAGGCCTCCATCGTAAAAATCCACTGTATTTCAAGATCGCTCTATAGAACAGCTTTTATACAAAAAATAGGTAACGGTAGGTTATGTGAAGCACAAAAATACCTGAAACCCCAGGCTCGTTTAATATGAGACGCGTGGTAATAGGGGTTTATAAAACCCCTATGACAGCAAGTTATATAAGGTGTATACGGTCCTTGAATTTAAGAAGTCGATAGTGCGCATCTGTGTAAAATGCTCCAAGAAATTTATAGCCATAGCAAATAGCGGCTTTAAAGCTCTGGGATGACTTCATTGCCGGTTTCACCCGCACAGACTTCTGTAGAATCCTGTTGCTTTGACTTCGGTGTAAAAAGGATAATTGTTCTGGTGTGCATTGCACACTTTTCCATCGTCGAGCATAAAACAAAACGCGAGTCTGTGGTTTCTGTTTTTTCTTGTTGTTGTACATAATCTAACGTTAGCAAAAAATACATGGTGGCTCTACTCCGGGCTTCTGCTGCAACGCTGCGCCTCTCACGCATGCTTGCACGCAGTCTGGTTCTCGACCATTCCGAACCGGCCAATCAAGTTCAGGGTCGAGTCAGGCGTGCCTTCACTCAAGGCGCTGTGAAACTCGTTACGCAAGCTTGCGTTGCACGGGACCTGTGCCCTCGTCCGGCTGCAAGTTTGTTCGAACCTATTTTCTAACAGTTCTGTACCGAATGCAATATCTTCTCATCTGCCGTTCCCACTTCTCCCATAAAGGACCGGGTCGGAAGATCGCAGTAGCTAGGATCTCTCTATGGCCTACGATAACGCTACTATTATATGGCGTGCTTGTACTTGCGAAAAAGCAGTATTCAGTGGGAAGAAACATTGCACTATAAGAGGGAATTTCTTTGATTTTGTACTTGTGATGGGATTTATTTATCGACCTATTCTGATTGTAACACGAATGGTCATATCTGTTCTGCCTTAGATTTGAGGGCCTATGACAGATTGCATTTCGAGTTCAAGGTGGAGGGCCTTACCTCCTGCAGAAATACGTATTGGACTGTAAGATACAACGTTAGAAAAAAAGCATGGAATTAAATTTTAGTTACCTTCAATCCTTATAGTCACTGTCACATCACAACGGCTGTTCTTGAGGCCACACAAATTTGCGACCGTATACGTATGTGTGACACTATATAAGATGGATTTTATTTGTCTAGAGCCATTGTGTGCAGGTTAAAGTGGTTTCCGTGGTGCGTAGCCCAAACCTAATTTAGGTTTCATCTCTGTGGAAGGATAAAATTCGCTTGAGGTGAATGTAGTAGATAGGGGCTGGAACACGTCAAACATCCTGCTTTATTCTTCTGATTGGACATGTTCTAATTTTATTTGCAAAAATGGTCTATGAAACGGATTCGTGTTAACGTTTATGCTATGGTGCAGCCATTTCGATACTTCAATAAACGGTGCTTTATTGACCTGGAAACAGACAATAAAGAAATAACGCTTTCCTACGGATTCAGAGCTTTGCCTTTTTAAAATTTTGGCATCTGTTACTGCGGTTAAAGCAGATGGATAAAGCAACTCCAATTAGACCAATTAGACCAATTATCTATCTATCCACCTATAGAAAGCTAAAGACTTCTGTCAATAGAAGGTTATTTTCAAAGCATTCGTTTTGCTAGAACAAATGAAAGAACGATTAGCCAGTATTCAGTAAGAGTTCTCCCGCTCAAGCGGGAGAATTTCCTCTGTTCCTGGCGTTTGCTGCAATGACGGACGATAAAGGCTTCCTCAGTGATGTAACTGAAGTGTAGAGTTAGGGGAAATCTATTCAGTTACGGTTGGCCCAAATGCAATGACATCTTTGAAGTAGTTTGCGAAAACAATATAGTAATCACCGGTCCTGCACTGTCTGCAGATATGTGAAAGTCACTTTAACATCGCATTCCTCATCGCTGCCACTACTTCCACAGTCTTTTCTGTACAACGAGAGTTTAATTCTGTAGTCATCTTAACCCAGAGTCCACGTGTAGTTGAGTAGCTTCAGAAAATAAGCCAAAGCCGGTCATTTCTGTTCCCCATGTCTTTTAAACAATAGTTCTTAACCGTTACTACACTGTTCGTCACGTAGACAATACGGTAATTTTTTGCTAATTATCCGCTTAGGCAAATACATACCACATTAGTTGCAGGATTAAACTGCTTCAACCAGAATCAGATATTGGTTGAATCATGCTAGAGTAATTTAAATCAGCGATGCATGGGCCCCTAGAAAAAATTATTCAGAAGTTGAGCGTTTCGTAGATATCGCAAAACATAATAAATCTGAATCATTTGATTTTAAGCATTTTTGCTTTTCCGAAGTTATTTGTGAACGTTGTATCCTAAACTATTTGCACCAATCGATCATTAAAAATAATTTAACATCTCTGAGCGTCATATCGGGTGAATTGCGAGTGTGACCTACCAATAAAACTGAGGTGCCCTCTATTGAGTAATTACAGACAAGGCTCAACTTCAAATTCCTCAAAAGGTACAGCCATGGTAAGAAAAAACTTACGTCGATTATAGACATGTATGTTCAGATTCTGGCCAAGTGTATGAGCAAGAAAGAAGGCTGATCGATTGACAGAATCATTGTTTTATTTGTCTGAGGTTTCGAACTCACGTAGGAATCAGTCATTCGTGATAAAAGTAGTAAAAACAGGTCACAGTTAAAGATACTGGTTGCCAATCAACGACCAGTTAGGCCAGCGTGGAGTTGGTTGCGCAGGTCTCTCTATTCCTGCGCCCAATCTCTACATCGACTTGCTGAGTTCTCATCCAAGGCCCAGGCTTCAAAACATTTTCAGTCTGTCCTGTTTCCGGCGTGGGCGACCACCCTGGTGTCTGCGCACTTAAACTCGCGACCCCTATTGAAGGTTGGGCAGCTTCTTGTGATTATACGTTTCCTCTTGCACAGGCAGCTTATGTTTGCGTAGTCTTGATCCAGTCATGCCTTAACTCTGACCTATGCAATAACGAGGATAATTTAGACACCAGATATGGTACACTGCGCATTACTACTCCCTCGGATTCAACTTGTCTTCGATTTTAATGTCTTCTCTGCGCATAGTAGCTATGGGTTGATGGACTATTCCAACACCTAGTTTGGCAGCAATGTATTTGGTTGCCTCTGAAACTTTTTTTATATATAGCAGAGAATACTACGCACTCGGCGGTGTTTTCGGTGGGGTTCTCCAGGACTGAACACGTAGGCATCGGCTTATAAACACCTGATAGCCATTCCGCGGTAACAGGTCACAGAGTAACGGGCTTCACAGCCTCGTTAGTGAGCCAGCGAATGGCCTCAGTAGAAGCTGAGAAGTTTTTTGGTGCATTGACGTCCTGTTAATCGTTGTCACCTGCTCGGAGTTGAGAATATGCCTAAAGAGAAGTGCACCTGCTGCTTTTTTCATGCTCCCTCATAACTTGTGTATCCGGGAGGATTGATTTTAGCTGATTATGAAAATTCTGCACCATTTACCGCCTGCCAATAGTTAACGCCTTTTTCACGTAACGGCGCAAAAATATAGTTTCCTGCTAGATGAAAACAGCCTTTTCTAACCTTTCTAACCAGTTCTGCCAATAAACTGGACCCGTGATTCCATTAGAACACGCTTGATCTGGTCACAATTTTCTCCAGCAAAGGATAAATAACGTATCTGGTAAAATTCAAGCAGCCTCGTAAAGATTCAATTGTGAGCGGGCTGTAAACTTAATTGTATGCCTTCTCCGGTTTCTTTCGCGATACTTCCTATGCCGCATTCGTTGATATTGATTTTAATGACGATACCTAGTCAAAAGAAGTTATATTTAATCCGACAGACTCCTGCAACCACAGAGGTCTACAAGGAATTGGGAGGTTGATTGGACTGATAAAGTAAACTCATCGTGGTGAAACATTTAATTTGAGCACATTCGTTTTGCCAACTAAGAAGATGGAGCTACCTTTTAGGGGAACGATGCCCAGCAGTGGAATATATAGCTTGTGGATCTTTGGGAGACAATAGAATCAGGCCAGTGCAGTGTCCGCTGGCTTACTTGGCACGATACATTGTCCATGATCTCACTTTGGCGATTGGTTGAAGTAAGCAAGTGATTCAACCGACCTCATATTTCTTTGGCCTGTGAATTCTGCGTTGGCATGTTACATTCTCTGTCATCAAGTAAAAGTCCGACTCTTTCGTTGTATTCTTAGTTAGTTTTGAATGACCGTTGGTTGTCACTTATCAGCAGGAAGAGTGGTAATTTGGTCGACCCTAGTCACTTCGTTAATGACTCCTGATTCACTCTTTGAACAAATAAAGTCGGGCTGAGCTTCTTTAACAGGAAGGTAAGGCGTCGAACGGAGTGTTTTGTGTATTCAGTTGTGTATTTTCTCATAAATATCGGTTCCAGGGCTGCAATTAAGTCAACCGTAGGGGTTTTGGCGGTTTTTAGACAACTTTCAGGCCGTAGCGCTCTTAAGTGTTGTTTTGTTAGTAGACTGTAGCAAATGTTTTGAGCCATCTTCGAGTGTCCTCTATCTGCTTTTTGTGATTTACTTCGTTTTTTTTTCCAAATTGGCTCTATTCTTGGGTTTTCTGTGACTAACTTCAACCGAGATTGTCTTCCAAAGGTCCTCACCAATTAAACCATCGTATCTGTGACACACACTCATTCGCTCTGATAAAGCACAGCCTTACGTTTCTCGAGATGCCAATAGCAATCGTTCATAAGAACTTTAATCATCTGCTTTTGCCCACCGGCCCAAAGCCACTATGCGCAGCAAAATCATAAAATCAAAGACTGACTTAATCAGAAGGAACATCCATGCGTAATGTGTCATACCACGTGCCTATATTGTCCTTGTTACTACGCCAGTCAGACTGAATGTTTGCTTGAGTCCCGTTTACACGAATATAAGCAACCTGTGCAACGGGTTACTAATAATCCCATGTCGCTGCCAATATCTTCTTTGCGGGTCATACGTTTAATTACGCAGTCAGCATGATGATCACCCACTCTGGAATTAGGACAGGCCGAGAAATTGTAGAAGTCTGGGCTTCGGCTTAAAACCCAGCCAGTTGATGTAGTGTTTTGGTGCTGTAATGCAGAGATCTGCTCAACCACCTACGCGCTGGTCTGACAGATCTCTAGCGAATTTTCGTCTATGGTGTCGATCAGTTTGGTAGGGAATCTGGGACTAGTACTAATATAATTGTACTTATAAGCATCTGAAGTATGTGGTCTAAGCTCACTTACCATTCAGTTAAATGGAAAAAAAAACAGACCAGTAGAAATTAATGCTCTGTGCAAGCAACTCGATGTACAGTGAGATTTAGAAATTACGTTATGTGTAATAAGCAAATTTTTTCACGTTCGCCACAGGTTTTATTCTTCAGCTTTATATATTTTTGATAACAGTGTGCACAAATGTTTAAGATTTCAATGAATTGCCATAGGATAATCATCAACAATACAAAACTACAATCCTTACATTTATAAACATATACTCTTTTACAATAATCTCTGATTGTGGAAGGATTTGCTGATGGCCTGGAGTGTAACAACTTTTTAATTCGCCACCCTAACCAACCTCAGATATTACCTAATTAAACTGCCCGTTCAGCATGCAGGGCTTCAAGTGATGAATTTCCCTTCCTCTATTAGGGTGATCAAACCGGAAAATTCACTTTAGGTAGATGTCTTGATATCAATATTCATGGAAAGCTTTACAAGGAACCTTGCCAAAATTTCATAACAAATGGGTCGGAGCGATGAACTTATGCCTTGTTTTTCTGCTAAAATTTGTACATCCTCTGGTCCTTCTTAAACTCTTCCAACCTGTATTGTAGCACTACAAGTTGCACCCAATTTTGCCTTGCAAGAGCAATACTCAAATGCTCACAACTCCTATTCTCTCAATAAAGTGCTGTGAAATGGTACAGTGTAGATGACTTTATAAGGTATTGAAGGTCTAATCACTGTGTAGTATAAAGGAGAATGAACTGAATTTTCTTTGATTACTTTAGATTACAGAAATATGTGTGATACCCACCGGGATTAAGAAGCCGCGACGCGATGCGATTTGGACTAACTGCAAAGGAAGCTGCCAATGAACCACTTTAAAGCACAAAGCCCATTATAGTTTACGGACATCCAATCAAGCCCATTCTCTCAGATAATAATTAGAGCCTTTACCGGACTTAGTGCTGCAAGGGTGCTTTCAGACTGCTGAAATTTTGAATATTCACCTGATGTAACTTTGGTAAGAAACTGTTGTAGGTTTTATCAACATTTTATCTGTGACAGCAGTTTGCGGCCAAAAACAGTAGACTATATACTTTCAAGAATTATTCTTATAAAGTTGATTTTCTGAATTAAAAACACTTTCGAAAGCTTAATTTCGATAATAGTCAAAGTGCGCATATCAAATTATTTGCAAGCCAGCTTTGTATACGTGCGCCCGCTAACGCAGTACATCACATTTAAAAATAATGCCTGATCCAAAGTGCTATGCATAATAGCGTTTGCCTCATCCGTCATTAATGGAAGAATGTGTACCAAAAAGTACACGAGTAAGCTCGTATAAATCAGAATAAGAGCAAAAAATGTCAAAATATGCGATAGGCATTAAATCCGTATCGAAAATGCAAATTTCGCCGAAATATTAAAAGTAACTGAAGGATTACAATACAGAAATCCGACAACTTACACTGCATACAAGAACAAACCAATTAACAATTTGGTCGACACCCTGATACTCCTAACGTCCTGGTAAAACGAATTCATGAATCTCACTCACACATATTTTCATGATTTTGTATTCAAACTCGAACAGAACTGCCTTACTTCTCAGATGCAGTGGAATAAACCTTTGATCTTGTTAATTTGGGTATATGTTTTAGCTGAGCTGCAAATCGGGTGAACAAGTCGATAATTTAGTCAAGAAACCGCTTGGGATGCGTTAATTTGACTTACGTCTTGTTTTGTCGTTAGTTGAAAAGTTATTTAATATTAAAATATGTCCTATGAACCAGAAGTTTTGATTATTTATTTTTTTACTCAATAGCTGGCCGTTAATTTTTCGTTCGTACGCGTTTCGACCAATATTGGTCGATTGGAACTGAACATAACTTTTAAAGTCTGTCACTAGCTACAGTTTGTGGTGGCCGATGACATTGAGGTTACTACACATGAGGTAACGTAAAAAATTGTAATAATTAACATAGAATGTGATGAATAGAGTTATTTATCATGTCATAACTCTATCAAATGCAAGGAAAATTGTTAAACGGTGAATATATATATATATATCACCAAAAAGTTCTTTATATATCTGAAAACGATAAGTTCTGATAGTAACGGCATTGGAATGATCCGTCTGGGTAGTTACTTGACGCCAGCATGTCTGCTAAAAAATCGGTGGAGATTGCCGCGCCGTCAGCTGCTGCACTGGTAGGCCATGGAATATACCGGCCTAAAGTTGTAGAGCGGAGTTGCGGTGTGGTGCATATGCGGATTCGGCAGTAGAGGGAAGGGCACCGACTATCTGCACCAACACACGGTTCCACTATATCCATCCTAGGTCTGCGTTAATGTTCCGCAGTCCGCTCGCTCAACTCTTTCAGTTTCGTAATGCTCTTCGAGTTTAAAAGATACTCCAGAGTTGTTTACTAAATCTTTTTTTACCCAAATGCTTGATTTCGACAAATTTGGAATGTAGTTTGTCTAGGATGTTAGCTTACTGCACCCTCAAATCCTTGATTTTTGGTCATATTTTTGCACACTCTTTACCGTCTGGAATAGTATGTCAGTAACTATAATTTTCAGCGATGCAGTCACACATTCGAGATTTGATTTGTACACATCAAAATATTTTTTTGATAGCGGAGTTGTTGAAGGCATTGGTTTTCCTCAGTTTGCCTATGCGTAGAGCTCAAGTTACTTTTGACCGCGGTCTAGTACTTAAAATTCGATATCCTGTGTTGGACCTTCACGGCGGAATCGCAAAACCATTCATAGTCGGCAGTACATGTCAGGTGGTAACACAGTAGAATAGACACAGACAATACGCCTGACTGCCCGAGCCCATTATTTCGCAGGAGGTAACACACTGCGGCGCGAAACCGCAGCAACCATTTCGGTTTCCCTGTGTTCCTTATCAGACCAAGCTTATGAAAGTCAGTGAAGGTGGGCTCCAGGGCTGATTTCTTTTACTCAAACTACTTCCCAAGTAGGATGATATCGTTAATACGGAGGCGATATATTGCCATAAGTACTCATCGTACACCACAGGTAGAACTGAGTATATCACATTTGAATATAACTGTTAGTGGGATGCTCACCGATCGCTCACCGATAGGACCGATAGGACATACTCCTCCCGTTTTATCTTGGAGCCCGAGCCCCGCTCACAGCCGCACAGCTTAAAGATGATTGGCAAGACCGGGCAACCTTGTCGGAAGTAAGTATTAGGGAAATGTACTAACCTTGTCCAACCTACGCTTGACATTTTTTGTGCGTAGGTTATTGTGTCTTGATCAAGTTAATTGGTGCGAGTTCAAACAAAAACCAGTCTATTTGTCCTTCTTGGATCGTCTGTGATATCATCTGGCTGTCGTCGTATGCACGGTCTCATTGGAATCCTAGACGATCTAATTCACCTGGCCAATTTTTCTCATTTAACTTGCGTAGACCTGCATCTTCAATCACCCAGGAAATATGTATAGATGAATCACCTGTATATTGGGATTTTCATGACAACACGAAAGTGCATTCGGTTTTCAGACAGTTAAGACTTGGGAATACCCAGCAAGGCGCATAGAGACCGGCTAGAATGTTGCATTTATTTTACACTTGTGTGGCAGCTTCTTTCCTATATAGTTGAAGTTGTCAACTTCCTCAAACGATCAACTATTAATACAGACCAGTAAAGTATCTCTCGTTGGCAGTGCAGCTTCAGAATACTATTCGTCTAATCATTTCTGGACAAACCAGCAGGTTTAGCGGACTTCCCCTTGACACTCAAGCATGTAGATCATTACGGTTGGCCGCTAGGAAAACAGTATTGTCAGCGTAGTCATATGCGTTTAGCTGGCGTCCTAGTGTAACTTCGACACAAAAAATCGCGCAGTCACAATAATAGCCGTTATTTATTTGTATCTCACTTTATAGACCACATCAAAGAAATATGAACAAAGCGAGGTTTGCATTCGGCACATCGGAAAGCAAAACGTCATTTTCATTACGTCATGCAACTACTGCCAATCATCACTGACGTTGTTCAGTGGCATGGACAACATAATGCATCCATGTTGTACGCCATGCTCAATAGTGTTTGGGAAGAATTGAAGTGGTAGTGGATCAGCCGAACTATTCCATTAGCGCTTGTTTCCTGAAAAGAAGGATAATATCACACTGTAGGCTGGAGAACGATAAAACTCTGTCAAGATGGATGAGGAAGTAGTGAGTTCGTTGTCGTTGTTGGGAAGACGTTAAATGTGCTCATACCGCTGTTCTACCTCAGTACAGTTCTCAGCAATCAAATCGCCACTCACTTCACAAAAAGTCATTCGCCACAAACTTGTCCAAGTGCCACTATCGTTTTGAAACCTCAGCGTTGGCCATCATTTCAACTAAATGGTTTTTGTGGTCATTCCTAGTTGGCCTCATTATAATTTTTGAAGTTAGCAGAAGGAATCCACAGTGTGGAATTTCGTACAGGCAGTCTGAACAGGCATCTATAGTAATTTCCAGCTGATCTAATTTTTGGTACACCACGCTGTAAATCTTAATTCATAGGTTGGATTTATTGCTTAGTTTCCGATTTTCATTTACGCCTTTTTCTTCCTGCTTCATTTAGTTCTAGCAGTTCAACTGTGTGCCACTTATCATGCCAGGAGCTTCACGGTTTGATGAAAAGGCCCATCCGTTAACTTTCTTTGCAGCGTCGTTATTGTTCCCATTCCGAAATCTCAGACGGCGACTCAAACCGTCAATGGTTTGATTAAGAGGTGTGAGCTCCTTGGATCTGTCGAACTCTATCCTACGAAGATTGAAAGTTCAGTCTATCGCTCGGTAGCAGCGAAGCAAGGTAAGATGGCATCTACTTTAATGCACTCTATTTTCTCACAGGCCTATGTTCTTCATTTCAGGTCTTCACAAATTCTGACTATCCAGCCTCTTGTTTTATAATAAGTGACAAGGATCAAATTCTTACGTGTGATCTAGCCTTCCGCGAGTTCCCTGGTCTCCTGAGAGGAGTCTATGAATATGAACAAAAACTTCAAGTGAGGGGCATTGGGAAAAAATACAGACTGGGAGATTTTACTATGAACTTCGTTTCGCTCTACCTGGGCCAAAGTCCGACTGTCAAGGGAGTCCTTTTAGAGGTTTGTTAATTTGCCGGTTATTTTCTAGCCGACTTGACTCTTCTGATTCTTATTGCCATTCACGGTGTCTTTTGCTTTTGAATATCGATTTTTCCGTGGATTATCAGTTTGGAGTTTTTTTAAATATGTTAGCACAACGTTGCCTGTTACATCATATTATCGACAATTAAATCGTCATTCTCAGTCGGCAATTGACTTTAAAATTTGGTGGCTATTATTGTGATTTCGCCTAACTTACTCTTAAGGAGGCTCTTTTAAAAGGAAAATCTAATTTTTTTACTCACAGGGGTTCGTGGTCACTTTTTAGGGCAGTTTATGTGTACTGTGGAGGCAGTTACCAGGTCACATATGTAGCCCTTTCTGATCTGTTAATGAGAAACTATTGTTTACAGTTCCAGAATTGCGTTCACTGCAATCTTTTTATGTATGAAATGTCCCACGTAAAGGCGATGTTGACCTAGCTGTCCTGACCAGTGGGTCCCAGTGCAAACACCAGGGTTTTGGTTGACGTGCAGCTATCTAACGATATCAACTAAACCAAACCAACTATTTCAGTCCCATTTTTCTTTGGTTATCATGTATTCCTCCTGACTGTGCAAATGTCTGTGACTCAATTTGGGCAGTCCAAAACAAAAACTAACTTGCCGGTGTACTCTTCTCCAATCAGAACAGACTGATAAACACCTCGTCTATGTGGCTTGACGTACACCCAAAGGTGTGACCAGTGTCTAAATTAGTTGTTCGGTGCTGCAGTAACCCAAATCTCAGGACCTACGGGGTTCAGGTACAACTGTCGGACAACGGCCAGTACACCACAAATAGCAGTCCCACCCTGTCCAGCCGGTTTTTGTCTTTCCAAGGCCTACGGCCATCTTGCTTTCTGTTTCCACTGGGCAGATGCAGTCTGGGACGTCCATCTGCTCTACAGGCAGCAGAGGCCACCTTAAACTGTTTGTTTTCTCTGATTATTTGTTCTTCTACAAAAAAATCATTTTTAAATCTATAAGCATATTTCATGAAAGATTATGGACTACTTGTTTTGCTGTTAAAAAAACCGGTTCTATGGTAACAATCGACTAGTATTAATTTTTGCAGTTCTTTTGTTTAAGCAACCTACAAGCGGTTCAGAGATTTTAAGTTCTAGCTACTTCGGCTATAACTTTTGTTTTCCCTGCGAGGGGTGGGAAGAATATTGCAAAAGTTTCCGTCTGAGCTAATTTGCTTCGCATTTTGCCGTGCTTTTTCCCGTTTCTTTTTAATTTATCCTTTCATCTTCATAGGTCGCATTTTTGCCAGCAGCCGCTCCACATTTGGTCAAGTCCTTTTTGAAACTCTACTTCCCCGAAATTCGCGCAGAAAGCATCAAAGATTCCAGTGAGCTTTCGGCGCGTTGCATGCAGAAGGTCTTAGATGAAGGATCTCTTCCCCAGGCTCCGCCTTCACCAATGAAGGCCCTTCTGGGTCAAACCATGCAGTCCTGGTCGAATTTTGCTGATCGCCTCTCCGTCCTGCAGTATGTTGAGCACCTCAACATTCTGCGGTCGCCGACGTGCCCTCCTGTTTCTTCGTAATTGCCACTCCGCAACTCCCACTCACCCACCATATGTCTTCCTAGACCCTATTGTCTCTTTTTTGTGCAATCGACCGGTGTTTAATGATATCCATCTTTGTCTTCTTCATTCGTACTTACCCTCCTCCCATGCCTCCGGTTTTAGATTAAGCAGATAACCCTAAGCTCTTGGTGATTGCAGGAGTTTTTAGGATGTCCAGTCTGTCTGCTGTACCGGAACTCACCGTAAGCTCGGTGACGCTGATTTGTAAACTTTTGGAGGAGATATACACTAACACTGGCGGTAAGACTGTGGTAACAACAGCACTACGGCCGCCGGACTCCGCTAGTCAAACATTCTCGAACCCGCCGTCGCTTGCCAAATGCAGTATGTCCTTTCCCACCTGCGTCACGTTTTGTGGCTTTGGAGTTTGGCTCTGTCCGGTTACGGGAACGGGTTTTATTGTGTGCCATCGCATTTTCGTATGACTTAGCTTTTTTGGTTCACCTTGCGCTGCTCTTCGTAGACTCATACCGAAACCATATTACGTTTCCTTAAATGAAACTCGCACTTTTATAAAAGTATATTGCCGTTAACTGAACCAATTATGCAAAAATGGCTGACCTCTCCTACATTCATAAGTCAGGCCAGTTTAAGGGGGATCCAAAAAACCTGAACTAAGAATGAAGCATGACGTGGTTGGTTTTTGGTGCTCTAAGTTCAGGTTATTTCTCATTTCTAAAAGGTTAAACTTATGACTTTAGGGATGTAGCAAGAAGCCCGTTTTGTGCCTTTTGAAAGAACTAATTTTAAAGGCTTGAGAGATCTCATCTAAAGCACCGGAGGTGGGAGTGTGTTACTCTCTCGTTTGTCACAAAAATGTTCTCACCAGATAAAGTTACGTTCTCTGACCCTCCTAAAGCACACTGAATGCTTTGCTCGAGATGTGGGTTTTATACTCCGTTGGTGCTATTTTTGATTGCTTTAGAAATAAATTATCATGACAGTCGTTTGCCATGCTTGGCGTATATCTGTGGTTGTCTTTTATTGTCCACCGTATTTGCCGTTTCAGAACCCACTTCCATGTGCATGTTTGTCCTCCTGGTGTAGGGAATTATTTGCTTGTTGGCTATGGGAAAGTTATCTGCACGTGACTTGTAGTGTGCTCCCAAGAGAGTTGATCTTTCCTGCCGTTAGGTGTACAGCAATTGCGCACTATGTGTTCTTCCCTGTGCGAAGCAGTTCAGTCGTGCTCCGAGACCCTGGTGGGCCAGCTGCACAATCGCGAAAGGGTGCAGATGCGGATACAGGAAAAATTCTATAGAATAGCGGCTCATCTCCGGAACTCTGGCTTAATTAAAGGTATGTTACAGGCATCTATGCATCTTCAACTTCATATTGAGCGTCGCTAGTTGTAGGTGAGTAAAAATGATCTAGAAATAGTTTCTACTGTGTGGATAATAGTAGTTGGTGTCCGTCAAAACAATAAATGTTCGTCAATTGTGAAATAGCCATTTGACTTGCAGGCGCTTCCATTTAAAAAACTTATGCTTGGTATACACTTTGTACTGCAGACCGCAAAAAAATCTAAGTTGAAAATCAGACGAAAATCGTTTTACTGACAGGGATCGGTTGCTTTTTCTGTTTTACCTTTTCTATAGTTATGTGCTTATGAAGAGAATATATCTCATGCAATACTCAAGTTAGTAACAATAATCCCTCGAATATCGCGGGCTTGCGTTCTGGGACCCCCGCAACATTTGGATTTTTGCGAAGTAGTATATATATATATATATATATATATATATATATATATATATATATATATATATGGAATGGAACCGACAAAGACAAGGGAGACCGGAATAGCCATTTGTGGCTTATTAGCCGTCATCAGCCAGTCATACCCAATCCCAAGTGTGGCACACCTGGGATTCGAACCCGTGACCTTTGGCATTTGAGTCGAACGCTCTACCATTGAGCCACGGGCTCGTTGTTTTGTCGGTTGTGATCGGGAATATGATGATAGTGTGGGGCTCACCGATCTGCTTAAGGAACATGCATGTTCCGTTGTGCCCTGGAGCTCAGACTAGAGCCCTCGCAGGCGGTCGCATAGCGACGTGTAGCATATGATGGAATGGAACCGACAAAGACAAGGGAGACCGGAATGGCCATTTCTGGCTTATTAGCCGTCATCAGCCAGTCATACTTAATCCCAAGTGTGGCACACCTGGGATTCGAATTTGAAACTTTTTCTTAAACCGAAAGGTACCCTTTCTTCACGTATAAACTTGTTGCGGGTGGTCAGGAAGAAGCCCTTTTAAAAGCCAACATCCTTTTGTGACCGAAATATATTAGAATAAAACTGTATGATACTCAATACCACAACCTTACATAAGTGATTTATTTGAATCGAAAATACATTTCAGAATTTAGGTTGACATTTCATGAGATGTGAATCTACTGTATATTTGACAGCTTAATAAACCATTCGTTCACGTATAAACCGCATTACCTTTTCCAACCTAGACACTTCCTTTGCTCTTAAACAGTATACTGTACGCTCTCAACTACGTACAACAAAATAATGAAAATGCAATATTCCCGCTAACTATCGAAAATCCGCTAGGGATTACTGTACTTTTCGTCATTTATCACCGGTGCTCGCGGTTTTTGCGGCTGCCCATCATTCCCCTGGGAGTGAGCGAACGGTTTTAAATTGCCGCAGGCCACATGATTCAATTTTCTCGTTGTCGACCTAGGAACTACCCTGACCTTTTCTTTTCGCTTCCAACCACAAACCGAATTAAGTGATGGGCGCCGTTAGGACTCTTAGGTTGCATTTAGGATAAGGTATCACTAGCAATGCAATGAGCGGGATCCGCCTCTACTAGTAGCTCACGATCTTACTGCTCAAGATATTGCTTCTTCTATCTTCCAAAGCTAGCCTGTCGACGAGTAAACAGATTTTTGTGTTTCCACCCAACCACAAAACGTAATGCATGATGCCTTAATTAGCTTTGACATTCGAATTGGAACCTGGACCGCTAACCACTGGCGACGTGCGTGGACTATACGATTAAGTAAGGTAGCTCAGACATGATAGCCTACCAACTTTCGGTTGAGTTTCTTTCCAACGATCTTCGTAAGTCACATGGGAAAAGTGATTGCTCAAGGCTTTGTTATTTCATTAATCTACAGATTCATTCACACACAAAATGCCTCCCTGTATTATAATACTTTTGCGTGGTCTGCGCTTTTATCCTATAATATACTATCCTGGTATTACTGCCGCCTTCAGGGTATACAACTTGGTTGGTGCTTTTGCAATATTTTACGAGCCCTAGTAAGGTCTTCTATAAGAACATGAAGGTATTCTATATGACGTTGTTTCAGAGACTATTTTTCTCATTTTGTCAACGCCAGGAACATGCTTAAAGAGCTGTTTGTTTAAAAACAGGAGCTACTCGACGCTTTAAAATTAGAACTGCGCTGTACTCCGCTACAAACCCTGTATAATATCTGCACTTTTCTGAAGTGTCTTGGCACGGCGCAGGAATAGGACCCCAACCCCCATCCCCCCTATTCCGGGGATTTAGCGGTCATTTCCGGGGAGGTTAGAGTTGTAGTTAAGTTCAAGGTTAGGATTATGGTTTGAGTCTGGGTTAGGCTTATGGCACGGGAATATTTACGCTTCCTGTAATTTCGCTCAAAACCGTTTCTGACCGTCTTTTTTTGTCGAGGTGCCTCCCATAGGCGACTGAAATGCTTCTACTTTTTAAGTTAACATACATACATGTCTGCATGGACATGTGATTATTCTCCTTGCTGATCAGTGCTGTAACTTCATATATGCAACTTCTACCGTCAAAATCGCACTTGAATACTTCGATTAACTTTCGCGGGTTCTGGCGCCTACTCTGTTTTCTACCCATCACGCATATTTCAGTAGGCCAAATTCTAGATTTCACGTTTGTTATAAATGGTTAGTGAAAAGTTTCACTAAAGGCTATTTCTTGTTCCCACGAATATGACGGACGCAAAGTGTTTTACAACAAACGGCTTAACTTGCTTCCTTCTATCGCGTGCGAGTAAACATTCCACATCCCTCTGTGCACTTCAGTCGCGTGATCTACTGCGATGTTCAGAGACTAACCGTATATTTTGCATGCATCGAATAGCTGGATGGCACTTTTGGAAGAACACGTCCATAAATCCAAGGAACAGGCTCCAAACCTCTTGTATGGATGACCTATGCTGTATCTGTTTTCAGCGCAGACTAAAAATAATATCATGCTTCGCAGTATATAATTAGCACACATTTTTGGTGAGGAGTTCTAACTCAACCCCAAGTAATTAGTTGCACATTATCTTGCCCATTTAATTTGTTACTTTTCCAAAGTTCGGTCAGCAAGGATATATCTTATACTGCCTTCTACAAATTATTTCTCCTTGCTTTCGTTTGCAAAAATATATGCTTATCCAGCTTGTACAGTCATTGCTAGTTAAAGCATCTGGAGCGATCCATCTCACTTTTATTCAACTGACGTCCATAGGAAGAAACTGCAGTCACGACATTTCAAGGTGAAGCGCTCGTACACCGCCTACTAAATGCTCTCCGGTAAGCCTATCCGGGGACTGAGTTGCATGAGCAAATCCAGACGATGCGGCCTTCAGTGATTTTGTTTTTAGTTTAATTGTCTTCGTGTGCGCTCAAAGTGTGGGACGGAGGTGCGTTTCTTCGATCTACTCGTAGACATAAGGTGGTGGCAAAGGCTGAAATTCAAAGGCAGGTACCGTCACTGTTTCCCTCCCGAAATGCACCAGCTCCCACTTATCCGTACTGTTGCCACTACTGGCGAAGTCGCGGCTTACCTGAGGTTATTACGGTTTCCACCAAACTGCAAGTGGAATGAAGAAAGCTTTGAGAGGTAAATGGTTGGCTGGAGCCAAGTACTGCCGTTTCTTAGCGCCTTGTCAACGTCCTGAGCACAATGCCGAGTTTGCCGATGAGAAGTTTCTCTCGGCTCTTCTTAAGCTGTTAGAATAGAGGTTCGGATCATAAGAAGTCTGCACACATGACTCAACCAAACAGTTGCTCTCCTGTTTGTTCCTTTAATACTTTCTCTGGTATTTTTATGATGGCGGTTTGTTACTCTGTGTTTTAAGGTACATAGGCTGTTAAAAATTCCCCAAATAGAATGGCTGACATTAAATACGTGGGGATGTGATGATGGTTGCCGGACCGTGTGGGTCAGTATAGTCAGCTTTCGGTTCTAGGCTATTCGTGGCTCAGTCCTGCGTTTTGTCCGAGTTTTTACCAGACGGCCGCCTTCTTCACCTATTGAGGATGAAGATCTTGGGTCCTCTGTGGTTTTTAGTTTCCTGTTTGCATGGGTAGAAATTCATCCCAAATAGTGATTGCCTATGGACGACTGCCTAATTTCACTGCTGCACACGGACTACCTGTACATCCCGATGAAACTCCGAAACTTGTTGTTGACAATTAATCCATCGTTATGCAATCAGCCGTCAAGCTTCCGTACGTACTGAAGAAAAGTTCAATTACGTAATTATTTACCATACAAACAGCACAGGTACTAGCTAAATACCCAGACACGTGTGTTTCACCGATCATGTTTTGCTGTCTGCCGCAGCTACGAGATCTTAGGCTCATCAGTGGGCCTCCCGCGTTCCCCATGTGTTTTTTTATGAACTCTAGTTTTTATCCTGTTATGTTTAATTTCCGAGAAAATTAAGTTATATCGGAGTGAATTTCAGCACAAATATCCATAGCAACTCTCTGACCGAGTTTCAAAAAGTCTGTTCCGAAGGGTTTACTCCACGTTTGCGTATTATTTTTCTCGGAATGTTTGGATTAGAGTGAACTCTTTACTTCAACCTAGCTTTTCGTGGTTGGCGCCAGATATTAGGGTTGTCCACTAGGAAAAAGTAAGGCTAGTCTACTTGGCTTTGCATGAACCCATGCCACGTGCGCTTGATCTTTAAAATTAAACTATTATAGATACACCGGAAACCTGGGATGCCTTGCTAACTAACGGCCGTCATATACTGAAATTCGGCTGTTCGTACCCGGAATAAGTCGGTAATGAACTGACAACTGTGATGCTTTCTAGGAAAAGTGACATTACATTTATTCAGAATTGCATGCCTTCCTGGGGTAAATTGGGGACGGGATTTTTTTGATCAAGAGCTTACTCATAATAATTTCCGAAGATACAGTTGTTTTGCCGTTACCTTCAGGAAAAAATTACTGTATGTCCATTCATCTGAGCGTCTTGGAAACGAGCCTTCTTCTTTGTGGTTAATTTCGGTCTTTTATTGTTTTTGCGGGTTCGGCTGTCTATATCAGGAGTAGGTATAGGTTAATTGAAAAAAATCTACCTAAAAATTTATATAAATTCGCAAAAATCCTTAACTACTCAAGAATTAACCAAACCGCGTCGACCAAAACTGCCATTTACTAATTGACTACCTTCAGTTTAATAAAAACTTGGACGCATCGATGAAATGGGTGCTATGGTGGCTATAAAGAGTATTTTGTTTAAGAGGAGTGGATATTTCAAAAACGGAACATCCACATCAAATTAGTAAACTTCATAGGTGGAAGCACATAGAGCTCGTCTACAACTAAGACTATATGACAGAGCTTTGGTAAAATAACATTTGAAAAAATAATTTGGAAGAATCTTCGAGATTTGCTAAAATATACAGTAAAGGCAGTCAGTTAACTGCGTGATTTCAATATTTGTACAAAGAGGATATCGTGAAATCCGATGCATGCCTTCTATTTTGCATTACTCGGGATGCACGTGACTGCGCTGAGGAAAATTTCGCGTCAGTTCGCGGATAGTGACGTCAGAATCATGACAATTTTCACTTGGTCACGTTTAAGAAATTTAATTGTTATTAGCAGATACAAACGTAACCCTATCACTTTCCGTGTACCAAGAGCATTTTGCCTCCGCAAAGTTTCTACCCTCTCGGGGAATGCTGGGGTCCGCTAAAATTTCGCTAAATACTTTGAGACTTACAGCGCCATAAGTCGAGTAACTGAAAACTAGGTTTCGTGCTTATTGAAACCTTATTAAAACGTTTTTTTCGTAAGCTGGGAGGTTTTGGACATTCTATTGATACAGTTTATCATTTGATTCATTTATGCAGGCTCATCAAAACAGGAGACCAAATTGTTGAAGAAAATGAACCTATACAGTGAATGCCTATGATAAATATTACCCTGGTCAATTGAAGAACATTATATAATAAGTACTTGCTTTAAACATTACTAAAATCTTAGCGTCCTTCACCTTTTTCCAAAGAAAAGTCAAGGAAAAATTGGAACATCGCGCTGTTAATATCTATAGCTTACTTTGCAGCGGGCCATAAAAGTACCTTTCTCTTTTTGTTGGAGCCATTTTCGTCCTGTTTGCTACGTTGTATGCTTCGTTCAGAAATTATGAGTTTACTAAAGAATAGTCAGATAAATTCTAAAATATGCAAACTTTTAATGTGACGTCCGCTCCGTTTCAATTGAGCAAAAAAATATGCTACAATTTGCTCGAGAGTAATCATGGCCGTTTTCGCTGTTTTTGCTAAAAATATGAGTATATGAAACCAAACAATTGTCTCTATGATTTAATGCAGCATTTTGTGTGTCATATACTTACTCAACTTTATGAAACAAAGTTCTTTAAAAAAAACTTGTTTGCCTACCAATAACGTACTAATTTAAATATCGTTCCGCCTAATTTACGCAGACCGAAAGATGAAATTTTAAGAAAACGGGGATTGTTTTGGTTAATCTCTTTGGCCCACATTGATACCCTGTACCGTAGAAATATGCAAAAGCCTGCAAATATAGTACAGGACGTTGACACAGGAAATCGCAATGAGCAAGCCTTGTCTGAATATGCCAGTAGCCACAGCTCCTCTGATTGGCAGTCGAAAAATTGGGCTTTTCCATCTTCTGCAGATGTCACAAAGGACCTTTAATATTTTAGACAGCCTCTGATCCACCTCGTCTTACTGACATTTGCACCTTTATGAACGAAAATTTCCCGCGGATTATTTAACTGCTGATGTTGCAGCACCCGAGCAGCTGGAAGTTTGGGCAGTAACTTCGCATTTGCATCCACCCTACTTCGGTGTATTTCTGATGCTCTGGGATTCCATCTTAAATGTTGAACAAGTACTGTGGGGAAATTTCTCATCGTAAAAATTCACTGTGCGTTAGATTAATGAAATACAGCGTTCACCGGTCTGTAGTGGGATAATAAGGAAAAGTGGATGATTTCTATTCCAGGTGTGACTTAACTGATGGCCGTCAGGCGGTCAGTATGTCAGGAATGGCCATTCCAGTCTCCCTAGTCTTTGTCGGTAGTCATTTACTTTATATAAGTGCCTGCGACGCTTCCTATTAGTTAACTTTTTCTGCTAGTCCGTCTAAAGCAGAATCTTTGGCTACCACAAGTGGCAACATACTTCACAACTGTGCATTTTTCAAATTTCAAGTTCTGCCTTTTTACTACTGTTATGAGTCACAAGAAGTTCTTGGTTAAAAAAAATGTATGCAGTCAACATCCGACATGACCTCATAGGATCTCAGTGGTTTGCCCAGCATATTTACGTACAATTCGCTTTTTGGATGTGTCCTTTTCACAAGAAAAGCGTCGGAAACCGTTTTCTCGGCGCACCCGAGCGCGTCGCGTCATAGCCGGTGTTAACGCTGCTCCAATCGCCAATCCGATTGGCTAGTGCGATCAGCCACTCAGGAAACTGCATAAGATCTCGTAGGCCGTTGTCGCCACTTGCGTCCGCTGCTTGCTCTCTAGTTCATTTACTCGGCTGCGCTCACGCACTTCGTGATTGCGCGCCTGTGCTCCCGTTCTATTGTCTAGAGCAGCTTGTACATTTACAAGTAATCAAGAGCCTCTATGCTGACGCGAATGTTACTTCCGCCGGGCGAATAAATTGTGACTAAAGGCGCACACACGGAGATAGTACTGACGTAACTCTCGTCTCTCGTGGGCCATGTATGAAGTCACACGGGGTGCTGACAGTCTTTTTGGTTATCCGAACTTTGGAAGTCAGACTGCTGATGGCCAAAGTCTGTGTGATGAAAGTGAAGTGGCTGATCGGACGACCACCTCTGAGCGTGCCCAGCTGCTCGGCGACAGTGACTGGATTGCTTGTGGACGCCGGATGCGCAAACATACCTCAAGGCAGACTAAAACTCGGGGAGCCGACAATATATCTCCTGATCAGAGCGATGGAATTGCGTGCTCGCAAGCCGGGACAGATTTGAGCACTATCGAGTTATCGCTTCAGCTGTGTGATCCGATGCGTCGTAAAGAGGAATGCACTTAAACCGTCACTTACCCCTGGTGCAGGGACCCGGAGGACCGTTCGAAGACGAAAGCGTAAGTATGGTCTATTGGAAAACATCCTGACTGACTTTCTCTTACCAGAAAACCTTTCCCCTGCTACTCTTTCTTACTTTATAAGCTTATGTGCGGCGTTTCTGGCCATCTTTTCCCGCATTATAAATACGTGAAAGCTTGCGTCCGGTTATCTTTATAACCCTAGCTAAACTTAATCATATTTATTTTACACACGGATAACGGTTCGTAATGTTCAGTACACCCCGTAGATAAATACCTTGACTCTGGCTCACTTGGGTTGCGGAGCGGGTGCCTCTTGATAAAAATTAATGCAAAAATGATCCTTTCCCTATTTTCTTTCTGATTTTACTTTGAAAAGAATTGGAAAACACCATTAGTTAGCACTGACATCGGCTGCTCGTTAAATTTGGCTGCTATTTGCACGAGAGGGGCGGTAACTCAGTTACTGTCCTCTCCTCAGCTGGTCCAAGTGCTTGTTGGCTTCGATCAAAGCAGCTTTAAGCCTTACATATTTCAAAGCGAAGTTATGCTCTGATGTATCAGCTATGTTGTTGGAAAGTTGCGAATCACTTCGGTTCCCTCAACAATAGGTTTCAACCGTGACAAAGGCAGTAATTTTTGTTCTTTCCAAGCGACCAATGAGCCGACAATCGAAGATGCAGCGGGGGCCTCGAAAAGTACAAAGGGCAGATGCGGACTATGACCATTTTTTGAGATTCGGTGGAGATATTTGTGGAGATGAGCGTAGCATGATAGGTTAGTGTTAAAGGAGGACGTCCAGGATGCCATGTCAGCAGTAGGGCAATCAGCCGTTGCTGAGCCTCAACCCCATCTAGCAGGACATTTTTTACCGCTGCAGACATGTCCCTCACTTGTTACGTCTGAGGTATGCGCTTGCTTGCATCAAGTTATCTAGCTGACAGAGACATTCGGGTACTAACGAGAATTGCTGTCAGCGATTTGATTCTATAACTATCTAACAGTACCCAGTCCCATTTTTAAATGGGCGGGCGCTCTCAAAGGTTTTTGCTGTAAGCTGTGTTCAAGAGATAATCTGTGTCGGAAGGAGTTGGATTCACAGAATTCAGCATGAGACTACGTACTGCAAATAAGATAACAGCACCCGAACTATTCGTTTCCTTTTTCAAGCCACTTTTTCCTTACCTTTATTGAGCAACGGTACTGGATGTACTATGAGGAAAATATTGGAAGAGCATTTAACTGGTCAATTTTGGGTAATTTGGCGGCAATTCCTGTTAGCACATTATTATATTGTTAGGATGGCGCACCTACAGATCATCGATGGTAGTCAATGGAAATTTGCTCGTAGTTTGTCGAGTTAAAATGCAGACGTCGATCTTGTAGCCAGACTGAACGATTGAATGGAGACGCAGGTTCATGAGATAACGTGATGTTCTTGGGAGATAAGATGCTATGCTAGTAGCCAGGTGGGACATGCAATAGTAGATGTCGGGATCAAAATGATGTTTGTTCATGCCACTGTTAAGTAGGCCCTTTGCATCTGTCTCTCTCAGTGTTTGTTGCATTTCTTAATGTCTTTTCTTTCAGTAATGTTGCTGCAAAAAAGCATCTCAAGCCAAGTAGGTGTTTATATGACTAACACCTGGAGTTTTCGTATTTCCTTGCTTAAGTTGCTATCGCCTCGTGCCATATCACTAGCTGATTTAACGTGAATTTTAACTACCTCCTTTTCTACCAACAAAAGCTTCAAAATCCTTCTCGGCGTTTGTACAAAATGCTATGAAAACTGTATTCACAAAATTTCTGCGTTGTAAAAACTTGTCCGAGATCAGTTGACAAGGAGGGTTTTTGAAACCATGTTTTTCTTTCGCAGAAGGAATATAAACGGGAAAACGTGCCTCCTTCGGCTGCTGTCACTTGTATTACATGACAACATCCGTTCTCTTCTTTGCTCTGCAATCTTAAGAAGTCGATGAAGGCTCCAAATTCCTCGGACTAATCAATGCAGTGGCTAGTCAGTTAGACCCTGAGCTCTAAACCACGCTACACCAAGGCTTGCCTCCTTGGGCCAGCAAGCAACAGATAAATGTTTTCAGTAAAGATCGTGCTCTTTCAAGTGGGCCAAGTAACTGTCCTGCCCCCATCAAAATTTCCATGAAAAGTGCATTTTTGGTATGCATTCTGTCTGTACTTGGAGTACTTGAATAGGTATGAGAAAGAAGGGGTCTGAGAACTGCAGGGCGACTGTAATCATATGCTCGGACAAAAATACTCCTAATAGGTTTTTAAATTTTGCGCTAGGCTGCGAGAGCTCGAATTCAGTCACATTTGTGTGGCCTTGTCAAAAATTATTTCCATGGCTTTTGGTCGTTGGATAAAATGTCTCATCCATTATACCTTGGTTTCATCCAGGTGTTTTTTAAGAAACATCTCCATGACCATAGGTTTTCTATCATTTCATCTGCGGTATCAAAGATGATGCCTGAAACTACTTTATTTCTACCAACCTGCTTATTATTGGTGTATCTTCGCTCGCTTGGCTGCAAATCCTAAATTTGATTTCTTCCCAATTTGTCAGTTGTTCTATCCTAGAATCAACTGCTCGCCAATGAGTACCTGTTGGACTTTTTCCTCCGAAATAACTCTCTTTTCCTACCCTGTTCATTTGTTTAGTTTTCTTTTTCCATCCTTACCAGACAGCTCATCTAAGTCGGATTTATCGAAGTAATTTTTCCACTGTACTCTCATGCAAGGAGGACAGCGACAGTTTCATGTGTATGTTCACTTAATTTTGACAATGGGAAATTCATTTCTATGCTCTAGCAGCTAGATTTTTCCAATGACGACTTCTAACGTGCCTAGCCAGAGACTTCACGGGGTTTCACCATATTTTAATTGTTGGGGCTTTAAATCAAGCTATGGTTTCCTAATTTTCTCTATCTTATGGACCTGTTGGAATTTTTCCAGAATATGTGGACCGAGTCTTTATGAATTGCGCATCGTGTACGCTCTGTTCACAACTTTGCTTGAAATGCAAATGCACCGTTGAAACTGTCGCCGAGTAAACATGTGTCTGTCAAGACTGAACCACGTGTTTCGAGTTAAGCCATTGCTAAATAAAACAGGATTATTATCTACCATTATGTTCAGTAACAAAAATACATTTCCTGCAGTTCACCATCGTAAGACCATTTCGTGTGCATAAATATCCAAATCTGTAGATTACTTGGCTAGAGATCCTAGACAGCGGTTAGTTGGGTAGCAATGGATAAGAACGAAGAGTACTCATAATTACTGGTGGGCTTTTCTGACACCATGTTGCTGTATGATGGACTGTGGCAGGCGCTAAATCTAAATGCATTTATTCCGTTCGCATCGGGCTGGATTTTCGTCATCTCTGTTGGCGTGAGACGTTGTCTCAGTGGTCCGGAGTGGCAAATGGACGTACGATGAACCACCCCAAAGACTCTATCGGCGCCCACCCCAGGTAACCTGCTTCTCAGGAGGAATTGAGGCCACGCATAACGGTGGTCGGAAGTGACCTTTGCGTCCTTGCCTCGTAATGGATACCGCTGGACAGTCGTAAAGCGCATCTTGAGTTCTGAGGTTGATAATTTTTTGTCAGGAGCCGTGACCAGACGTCTTCTCAACATTTCACTAATCACATCTCAAAATGGTGGTAGAATAAGTATATCCCTCTTTTAAACATAAGGATTTCACGAATAGTGGCAAATGTTCCAGGGGTGTTTATAAGTAAAGAAGGTTTTCCGCTCGCCGGAATCATAGTTTTATTCCGGTCCCTATGACTGTTGCTCGTTTTTGTTGCCACTTTTATCTCTGACCATGGACTCCAGTAAGAGTTCGAAAGCTCAGACGAATTAAGTCATGATTCCGGCGAGCGATCAAACTTCGTTTTCTTTATTTATTTAAGGATTTATTGGGCTGGGGTTCAAACATGGTTTCGGTTATAAAACCGGTAAAAATATCCATTTCCATGAAGAATAATTATTGCTTAAGTGAAATCTTCGTATAGGACATCGATTAATCAGGAGTGGAATAGTAAGCCTACTGCAGCGTCCAGCCTTCCCTTCGAAAAGTATCCCTACTAATTAGGCCAACAGCTTTGCTGGCCAGAAGAATATCCAGAAACGGGTATCAAGAATAAATCCTTACTTTCAGTAGGGAATTTTCGGAAGAATGCGTCTTCTTTACCTCCTCGAGCAAGAAGTTCAACGTGACTTGTTCATGGGTTCAGTATAGACCTCATCTGAACATCGGCCATAACAACGCAGGTTGCTCTTGACTTCACTCGTTTGGAATCTTTCCATTCCACCGTGCAAGCGTACACCAAACGGCTCCCAGAAAATACCTCGTGCCTATTACTTCTGTGTGGTAACTTGAGTCTATTCCTGCTGAGTCGCAGCAGCAATTCCTTCCACGTGCTCATCAATATGCCACGTTCACATGTCGTTCCTGCGGGGGAACATTGCGCAACTAACCAACCTTTGCTGTTAGGGATGTAGGTTGGCACTGGTATATGGACCTCCTAGTAATACAGGTAGACTAAAATTAAATTTCCGGGTTGTTTAGGGTTCGTGTGGGGATTTAATTTAGGACACGAATACGTAGCGGCCGGAACTCTAACGCAAGGCAATCTGCATTACTAGGAAGATCGGTATTCCCATCTCCGAGCGAGGATCGTTTGCGAAGAAGCATGTCAAATCTGCGATAATGTGGTCTTGTCGTAAGTTAAATGCTACAGTTGTTTATCCTGTAGACCGTACACTCATAGTCGCAAACAGAAAGCATGACCAAGAAACCTAGAAGTTCTAAAAAATCATCTAGTAAAAGAAGTTGACTTTTTCTTCATATTTGTAATGTAGCGGAGGCCTCGGATTTCACAATCGAACCGCGATCCAACAATGAGGAAGCCTTTCGCCAATGGCGGGACGCCATGCGAGCGATGGCCCGTCTTGAGGATGGCATACCTCCGCAGTTCCGTCGACGCATCTGGTTGGCTCTCGCCGATCACCAGATTGTCACTCAGCGTCTCAATTGGCCTCGCCTTGTCCGAATCGTCTTTAATGGTCAGATGAATCCGGATGATGATAGCCTTGGTCGTCAGATTGTCAAGGACCTGCATCGCACGGGCTGCGATGAAATCGGCTCAGAAGAGGATCGAGCAGCCTTGAAGCGTGTTCTGTTAGCCTATGCGCGTTGGAATAAGCGAGTAGGTTATTGCCAGGGTTTCAACATCCTTGCTGCAGTTATTCTCAATGTTATGGAACGGGACGAGGAGGCCGCGTTCAAAGTAAGTTCAACTGACCAGTGCTACTTATTCCTTCCCTTATAACTACATCATCAGTGCGAGTAATGCGTATACTTTCGTAGCTAATTTTATCAACACTCACTTCGAATTAATATTGCCAACGGTACTGAACTACTATGACCTGATTTTCAATTTTTTTGTGGCGAGGTCTTCGGGCTTTGAATCACGAAAGGGTTAACTTAACTCCTACACATCGCAAATAAGGTGAGGTTGTCCGGTTACCCAGCAGGCGTCGCGCCTCGTTCGACTCCGACACGTCAACTTTAAAAAAAGCTCTCATCTATTCATTCTCTGCTAATCACTAATGAGGCCCTCCCTCGCGCTACTTCCCGAGACGTAAGTAGCACTGTATGTTGATGCTGTTGTCCTCGCTGCTATAGCATGTTTAATGTTGAGAAAAGAAGACTATGCAATCCTGTTGACACGGTGAAATGCTCTGCTGACTGTTTTGTGCGACATTTCGACCGTTGCGAGCGACGGCGTTCACCACATGCTCAACTGAGTGGGCGCGTCACGGGGGACTGGCGCGTGAATTAGTTTCTATTCAGACTTGTGCATCATCTGCCGTACATCACATTTTCTCACCCACCGTGCGCCGATGGCAAGATAACGCCAAGAAGCATGGAGGCAGGCTCAGGCGCTCTGGCGTACAAAGCTAGTCAGCTCTTGTCACGCGTTACCGGTTCTCCACTGCACGTACCGAGCTGCCTGCGTCAGATTGTGATAAAAGCCGCATTAAGAATGAGTCATTGCTGTCTGATTCGCAGTCCCGAGAAAAACACAGTTACACCCATCAATTAGCAACCCTCCAAGCCATGAATTTTGGCGCGTTCTGATAGATTCAAGCGCGTCAGATATATTATAGTCAGAAATGTATTTATGTACCCCGGAGATGGATTACCCAGTTTCAGCCTCGCTCTCTATCTCTTTCCTTACCCATGTACTGCGCGATTGTCTTAACTTCTGAGTCAACTGTTGCTGGGAGTAGGTGCAGTGGCTGACAAGGCTGTATACCATACGTGTGCCTGCCACACGCGACATTGAAAAAGGTAACGTACCGTTCTACACTAAAGGACATGTTTCCCGCATAAGAGTGATGCATGCCAGTACGTGCTCGACCGAAGTAAACTTTCAACTCACGCACTGGGGCTGGGATCTTGTTGAACATAAGTGGAAATAACTTTTTATCATCGTAGTTGGTGAGATCCTTCGGAAGGCTATTTGATGACCCCATAAAATCGCTGGGAAGCCCTTAATTTGTATTTCGGAAATGTTTGATGCTAAAGCTAGCCAGGTTTTTCGATTTTCATCCTGAAAGGTAAGAGGAGCGTGATTCCACTAACGTTTTTCTCTGATCCTTAGAACATTGCTGCGCTCTGGTATAAGTCCATTTTATCAAGTGAACAGTAACCAAGACTGTATCTGGATATAAGAATATATTTGATATCTTTTCAAACTTTTCACGTATATCTTACTCTCATCCATTTCTGTGTGTAACTGAGTCATACCACAGACACTGCCGAGACTATTGTCTATTATTACTGCTATTACGTGGACTTTGTCTATGCACTTAGATATTTCAACCTGGGACTACCAGATATATATATATATATATATATATATATATATATATATATATATATATATATATATATATATATATATATATATATGGCAAAGACGTTATACCGTACTTCCGACATAGATACTAGCTAAAAGCCCAGACACGTGTTTCGCCGATATTTCTGCTGCTGTGTGACACAGCAACGAGGGGTTCGGCTCCTCAGTGGGTCCCCCAGCGTTCTCTATGCGGTTTCTGGTATATGGACTCCAGAGAATAATCGGGTAAATAATTTCTGAAATTATTAAGTGCAGGACATGGAGTCAGGTGCTTCGGACATGACTTTTTAGGGTCAGACCCGAAATTTCAATGAACATTTGGGTCGAAGACAATCAACCACTGTGGAATAACCACGTAATGCCCATTCTACAAACAAGTAGTACTACAAGTAGTATGAATCTTATATGGCAAAGACGTTATACCGTACTTCCGACATAGATACTAGCTAAAAGCCCAGACACGTGTTTCGCCGATGTATATATATATATATATATATATATGATAGTGAGTGGCTCACCGATCTGCTTAAGGAATATTTATGTTCCGTTGTGCCCTGAAACTCAGACTAGAGTACTCACAGGCAGTCGCATAGCGACGTGTAGCATATGTTGATAATGTGGAACCGACAAAGACAAGGGAGACCGGAATGGCCATTTCTGGCTTATTAGCCGTCATCAGCCAGTCATACCCAATCCCAAGTGTGGAACACCTGCGATTCGAACCCGCGACCTTTGGTATTTGAGTCGAACGCTCTACCATTGAGCCACGGGCTCGTTGCTTTGTCGGTTACGATCGGGAATATGATGATAGTGTGTGGCTCACCGATCTGCTTAAGGAACATTTATGTTCCGTTATAAACTCAACGGTACCAGGTATCACCTTCACGCTCGAAAGAGAAATTGACAGTAAACTCCCGTTTCTTGACGTCCTCATACAGCGAAAGACTGACGGAACATTTTAAACATCGGTTTACCGCAAGGAAGCTTATGCGGAAATTATCCTGCATTACCAGAGCAACCACCCTATTGCGCACAAGCGGAGTACTGTTAACAGCCTACTCAATCGAGCTAAAACGCACTGTTCTGATAATGAACTCTACCAAAACGAACTCAGTTATTTATTCAAACTATTTTGCAGAAATGGTTATCCAAGAGAATTTTTACGTCGATGCATGAGACGACAGAAGTTAAAAGAAAAAGGAAAAGACAAGGAACTAGATTTTTATCCGGTCAAGCGCCCAAATCAAAGAACTGGCGAACACTTCCGTACATCAAGAACGTGTCCGAACTCGTTGAAAGGCACCTGCGGAAACATCAAATCCAAGTGGCGCACAAACCAACGACTACACTACGAAACCAGCTTGTACACCCTAAGGATAGGGTTGGCTATTTAGATAAAAAGAAGTCGTTTACAAGATACCATGTAACAGCTGCAATGCGGTGTACTGTGGTCAGACAGGAAAATCAGCCTCCACGCGCATACACGAACATCAATTGGCAGTAAGGAGGCGAGACCACTTGTCTCAAGTTGCCATGCACACGCTAGAAACAGGACACAAATTTTCCTGGGACAAAACCCGCATTGTTGCCTCCTGTCCATCTAAGAAAGGCCGAGAATTTTTAGAGGCCGTTTTCTCAGATGACTCATGCATCAACCGACACGTCGAATTGGACCATGTGTACGACTACCTGAAAGAAAGCGGGAAGAAACGAGAGCCAATCCAATTGTAAATACCCCCACAATGACAACAATTGGCAGGAATGACAAAGCAATATCGATTTTTCCGGCACGTGTTAAATTTGAACTGTTTTTGCACACTTACCACAAGTCTGACGACGATCTGGAGTGCCAGCGTCGAAAATTTACATAATAAAGTTACCTATTGTTTCCAAAGAACGTCTTTGCTTCTAATTATATTTCTTGGGATGCCTATTTTCCAATTGATTCGTATGACTTACGATCGCGAAATTTTGCTACAAGCTAGACGATGGGAAAAGTGTGCAATACGCGAAAATCTTACGCGAGAACAGTTATCGTTTTTACATCGATGCCGAAAAATGAAGATTTTTCCCAAGTCTATCCAAATTAAACCTGCCATAAGAACTACCCAAGGATATCAGATTGCAAATCGTTACGGACAAAGCATGCTCGGTGCGTTCATTTCAAATGCTCACTACAGACTACAGAAATTCAAAACTTCTAAAGAGCATTATATGCAGTTTGTCAAGATAAACTTCCTAGACACTTATTTCAATCTCTAAATGAGATGATTACCTGTGTTGCTGACAATGAACGGCAGAAGAAGAGAGAGGCTTTGGACAAGAAATGGATGGCTATTTCCCATAGATTTTACACGAACCAAAATCAAACAACAAATGTTGTAAACTTGTCATCCAGAAGCCTCACAATAACCGAAGAACGAATACTTTCTAAAGGAATGAAATACAATCTTTCTGATTCAAAATACCTAGATTTCCTTCCGAATTTGGAGTCTATCATTTCAGCAGAATCTTTTACAGACGAGGAACGTTTCACAATACGGAATAGCACTGTTAATGCCTTAAGGAACCGAAATACTTTTTCAACCCTATCACATGAAGAGAAGAAGGCATTAAAAACTTTAAAAAACCGATAAAAACATCGTCATCCTACCTGCGGACAAAGGAGGTTCAACAGCCATTTTGAACAAGGTGGACTACGATGAGAAGATGCTGTCGTTGTTACAAGATAGTTCAACCTATAAACCTCTTAACGCGGATCCTACAAAAACGCAGAATTCAACTATTGAAAGGGTTTTAAAGCGTCTTACAGGGAAGAAGCACTTCAGGTCTACTCTGGCGAGGACTATTTCCGTGGTATTGCATTTTTTTCTTTCCTACCCTCCACCAGCCACCGTGCTGCTTTAAACCTACTGCAAATAAAATCGAGCATGGGAGCCAATCAAGCTCTTTGACCGCGCATTCACAAATTAGACTTCACTAACTCAGATATCGTATTGCTCAGTGTTGCCGAAACAGTGCATAGTAGTTCGACTGTCGCCTTCGGTGGTGACGCACACCCACTGCTCCACAAGGTGACTTACACGTCAGATAGACTTGCGTTCCATCGTCCACTATGCACTCCACCCACGTTACCCCAGTTTTAGTGGCAAGGGGAGGTGAAAAATGGAGGCAAGACATGGTTGTTCGACCCAATTAACCGACAACCAAGCGTTGCATGACCCTACTAACCTGACAGAGAACATAGCGGGTGCCGTCAAGGCTAGGGTTGGCGTGTAGGTAAGTGTGTAGTACGGTGTACTTCAGTGGTGGAAAACCTGACCTTTCGGATTCTCTCTTCAACCCATACTCAGAGACAGTCTCAAAAGAGAGATGGACAGGGTACAACAGCTTGTTTATGCAGATTGAGTATTACAAACGCACATCCGTGACGTTTGCAGTGTCCTTAAACGGCGGTAGAATCCGTCCCGGGTCTATGTCTGCCGGGGAAGAGGTGTCGCCTATAAGGAAGTTGTGCCGCTCACTGTGCACCTTCTTCCTGTTTGTCAACATGAGAGCCCATACGTCTGCCGCCGTTCTGAGCAACCGAAGATGACCACTGATCACTGCAGAGCTTAATAACTCCAAGTTGGGAGCAAAGTAGGTGTCGGAGTTGAAGTCACCCACGACCGGCAGGCCGGGCAAAAGTTGACGAATAAGCAGGCAGGACCACACTATTCGATCAAGGGAGTGGATGGACGGTAGCGGATGGGAGGAACAGAGGGATACGATGTCCGTAGTCACTTGGCGCTTTGTCGAAGAATTTGGTTACTGAAGCCGATTATCCACAGCCTGGATAAGGGATGCTAATTTTGACTGGATCTGCGCGTTTGTTGCCTTCAAGGATTCCATGGCCTCGACTGGCCCCAGGATAAAGGCATATTTTCTAAGGCTTAGGTGAGGATCGCTGATAGAGCCGGAGATAAACCGTTATTGAGCGCAAATTTACAACTAGCTTTATTTACTGTTTTGTTCCGAAACAGCAACAATAAGTAACTTGATTGCCTATTAAATGACCTCTTATTTGTAGCGTGGTTAGCACTTTCAATTTTAAATGTAGTATAACCTCCTAGTATGCGCTGAATATGTACCTCACTGCCCATGACTGCCATGGGTTTTAGGTTTTGAATAGGATAGCAAATCTGGGAAGCACATTTTTGATTAAAAGCTTAATTGGACTTGCGGGAATTCGCCATTTTCATTCTACCTCTGAATTAAAAAAAGGACGATGAACTATTTTGCAAACAGACTAACCCGACAAAAAATGCTAATACCTAACGAACAGAGTGAATAGCTAGGCGTGTAATAGGGTCTAATTCGGTGCTAAAACACCAGCTCACTTGAGCGATTACGTGTTGGGGTAGTTTCTAATGAGTTGCATGTAATATGCGCTGTATTTCTATGAAGAAAGGGACCACATACTTGTCCCAATTTATTTTGCCTCTTATTCACCAGTGCCCTCTTCGAGCCTCGTGATAGGCATAGAACTTTGACCAATGGACCAGGTGCAGATGAGAATTAAGCGTAGGCAACACTGGCTATCTATATTTACTTTCATTATAAGTGCTTCTATTAGAAGTGACGAAAGTAAGCTCAAAGCAAACTTTATCTGAGGGACTTTGCCTCGAGCACACTGACAATGAATGTACATTTTCACTTTGTCCCTAGGTGGACAAATAAAGTAAGAGAATGATTAAAAGGTCAGGTTTGCAAGGTCCTAATGTTGTTCCTGATAACAGCACCCGAGTTATGACCCCTTGATTACTGTTTTCGGTTTCTTCTTCTTCGAGTGTTGGATCTTTACGCCGCCAATGCTTTCCCACTCATACTTTTGCAATCTTTCTACTGTAGATTATGGTCTACCTGATTGACTATGTCCTCCCGGAATCGTACTTTGCGCAGAACCTACAGGCTCTTTCGGTTGATGTGGCGGTGTTTCGCGATCTTCTGCATTTGCGAAGTCCTGACCTGGCAAATCATCTCTCTCGACTGCAACGCAGCGCCGGTATGTGTACGAAGCCTTTTTACCCTTTTTGCACCCTTTTTTTCTGGGGTAGTCCCGTCCCCAGAATGCGGATGCCAGGCACGACTTTAAGAATATTCCCGGCAAATTTACGGTATTGGAAACTTTATTCAAAATCTCACTTCTAGGTCGCAAGCCTATTGTTCTTTCCTGTTAACTGTGCGTCAAACCTCAAACTGATGTGGTGTCTGTTATACCACGTCATAAATCTTAATGGTATAAAATATCTCAGATTTAGCGAGTCCTCGAACAGTGAAGAGATCACTTTTGGGTTTCTTGTTGTGATGGTGGCAGCGTTCACCGGCTCCTGTCGCCGCTACCGGAGTTCGAAGTGGCATTTCCTTGTAAATGATTTTAAGCCATCCCTCACCACCGACCCTCCCATAATCACGTTCACTTTGCCCTTCCTAATATCTGTAAGAGAATCACTGTTCGTTTTTTTCCACTGCTTCCTCGACCGTAAGTCGCAACGCTGACTAACCTAAGCGCGGTTCTGGATAAAAATTTTGAAAAGAGTTGCTGCAAGAAACAGGAAGGGGAACCCTCTCTATTCCGTCAACCTTGCGTTAAGTTCCAGGGAGATTAGGTTGGATTTAGGACTCCGATTAGGGTCAGTCCCGTTTAGGTTTAAGGTGACGATTGTGTACGTGGCTCCAAATGATCTTTAATTGTAGGAAATTCCTAATCTGACCTAATTATCTTATTTCGATACGCTCATTTCTCCGTATGCCGCCCTGAAGTGTTAGCATCGAAGTTAGCGTTCAACCAAGTGTTAGGATTATAACTAGGACTAGGGGTAGGGCTTAGACATCGTCTTAGCGTTAATAGTTTTGCTATCAACGTTGTGAGCTTCAATTATACCTTGTGTTATTTTGTTGCTGGCAAAAATTATCCCTAAGTTTCGTTTACCTCATCCATAAACCCCTATTTAAGCCATTGTCGTGTAATAGGAGCCTTTTGCCTCCCGTTTTCTCCCTGGGAGTAGCATAAGAGGATAACAGTAAGTTATGTACAGCACCAAGAAAGCCAGAAACTCCAGGCTCATGCGCGATTGTGAGAGAGAGAAGCTTTATTTTGAAAGTATCATATCAAAACTTTCAGCAAAAGGCCTCCATTAGCTGTGAATAAAATTGGTAACCAAAAGAAAACAGAAGATATATAGTAACCGAAAGCTGCACTGTCGGCATCCTGAACGGTCGTCCGTGAATACGTCACAGAAATTTGACAGGTTTTCTTCAAAACGGTGCAGGCTTCGTTGGCAAATTACCTTGCTGTAGTTCATATAGATAAATAGTGGTAAATAGCACTATCTAATGCGAAAAATGGGCCAGCCCATGCACATATAAGAAAATTAACATATGAATGGAGGAGAAAAAATGGCGGCTCAAATTCAAAATCCCGCCGAATGTTTCACACCAGAACAATTGCCCTTTTTACACCGATGTCGAAACAACAGGATTCTACTGAAGTCTGTGAGAGTAAAACCGACAATGAGGTAATCTCAGGGCTTTCTCGTCGCTATCCGCTATGGCTATCAAATTCTTGGACCCTTAAAACCGATGCATACTATCGACTTCGTATATTCAAAGAGAAGAAAGAACAACACATGCAATTTTGCAAGGACCGTGTACACCTTATATTACCGACTGTCCTGCTCCACCCGTAAACCGCCTTTTACCACCGGTCCCGTATTATACGAGTCTGGGTTTTCTGACTTTCTTGGTGCTGTACATGACAGTTCGACCGTCGATTTCGACGAGGTCCACCGCATGCTCCACGGAAGGGTGGTGCAGGGACGGTGACTTGCGCATGAATTAGTTTTAAGGGATAGGAGTCTTGCACTGCAGCTACCGCAATCTCTCCTCCTCCCCCACCTGAGCCTGGTGTCACGACAGAGACAATAAGACCGGAGATGGGAGAGGGTGCAGGTGACTGGCGCGGCCGGAGCCGCCCTGGGCTCGGAACCTGGCTCGGAACCTGGCTCGGAACCCACGGAGTGGGAGTGCCATAAACGCCGCATTAAGAAGGAGCCATTGTAGCCTGACTCTCAGTCCGCCAGTCAGCCAATCCACACAAAACACACATTGGTCTGACCACGCGGTCCGAGTTATCCCGTCAGTTGGCAACCTTCTAAGCCACGGCTTTTAGCGTACCGTGATAGTTTCAAGCGCGTCAGATTGTTTATAGTGAGGAAAATGCGCTGATTTGTTGACCTTACTCTCTCCCCCACCCTCACAATTAGACCACCATCCAAGCCAGTCAGTTGTCTGATGCGGGAGTGGGCGCATTGGCTGACGGGTCGGCATACCCGTCTTCGCGTGCCACAGCACGACCTGGACCCCATAACACACACACCAGGATTCACAAAATCAGGGGATATGTAGGAGCCATCGCCGTCTGACTCCCAGTCCACTGTTCAGCCACTCGACACACACAACACATACACTGGGCCGATGGGGTGGTCTGGTGTAAGCGTCAGATTGGCAGCCTTCCAAGCCATGGTTTCTAGGAAACCGTGATTTTATCAGGTCATTATGATGATTGTAAGGGTGTTGTCTATGTATTAGTGAAGAGGGTGCGCACTGATGTGGCTTCGCCTCCGGTGGTTTTCCGCAGGTTGTCATGGAGGCGCATGTGTCCTAAATGGCCCATTCGGTGTGTAAATTTGCTTGAGCAGTGAGGGCAGTAGAGGGGGGCGCGTTGACTTTATTTGGAAGCCCCAGGCACTGGTTCACTAGCCTCAGTGTGATGGATTCGCAGGTGACCGATCAGGCCGTTTCGTGAGTTGAAGTTGCGGGTGCAGTGGGGGCAGCAGAAATCGGGAGAGGCTGGGGGGATGTCATTCGTGGTAGTGGGGGTGGCAGTGGCGGTAAGAATGGCAGGAGCGGAGGGTGTGCATGGTGTATCGGTGTTGTCGGCATTGCGGTGAAGTCCGCTGTCATGGACGCGCATGCGACCGAATAGGCCCATGCGATGAGTGAATACGCGAGGACAGTGAGGGCAGTGGAGGTGGCGATCTCTGCTGTGTGTTGGTGCTCCAGGCACTGGTTCACCAGTCTTTGTACGATGGATTCGCAAGTGACTGACCAGGCCAATGCGTCAGGTGAATGTGCGGTCGCATTGAGGACAGTTTAGGAGAAAGTCCCCATCGCTGGTGGTGGTGGTGGTGGTAGTGAAGGTGAAGGTGGTTTTGTTTGCGGTGGTGAGGGTAACAAGCGATGAGTATTTGGATGTGGTCTCTATGAGGGTGGGAATAACGGAGTTGATGCCAGGAGTGAGGGTGGGGGAGTCTGAAGAAAGGTTGGCAGAATTCGACGTAGAAGTTGGAATTGTCAGATTGTTGATGCATTGCGTCCGAAGATGTCCAACCAGGCCGATTTGCGCGCGGAAGAAGCGTTGACAGCGCGGGCATGTGGGCAGGGCCTGGGCATCGACGGTGTTGGTCCGGGACGCTGGTGACTTTCGTGCCGCTCTTTTGGCCTTGGCGGTGGTGATCCGGTTGGCCTCATAGATTGCTGAACCAGTCTTCACGGATCTTCTCCATGCCGGTCTATCCTTGGCGAGGTCCTCCCAGGTCGCCGGGTTGATTTGCAGTTGCTTCAGAGATTTCTTCAAAGTGTCCTTGTAGCGTTATTTTTGATCTCCCTGTCGGCGAGCACCCGTAGCGACATCTCCGTAGAAAAGTCGTTTGGGTAGTCGCTCGTCGTCCATTCTCACCAGGTAGCCGCTCCATCGCAGTTGCACTTGTCTCAGCATGGCGTGGATACTGAGGATTCCGGTCCACTCCAGGACTTCCGTGTCCTGGATCCTGTCTTGCCATCTCAGCTGCAGTATTCTGCGGAGGCAGCTGAGATGGAAGTGATTCAGCTTCCTGGCTTGGTTCGAGTAGACGGTACAGGTCTCCGCTCCGTAAAGGAGTGTCGTCAAGATGACGGCCTTGTACATCTTCAGTTTGGTGTTAAGGTGAATACCAGGCTGCTCGTCACGGTAGGCGTCCATCAGTATAGCCGAGAACATGAGAGTGAACAGGGTGGGAGCCATTACGCAGCCCTGCTTCCCTCCGTTGGTCCCTGCGAATGCTTCGGACACCGTCCCGTTGTCAGTGACGCGCGCCGTAATCCCGTCATGAAGCTGACGCACCATGTGCGTGAACCGCTTGGGACAGCCGAATTTCTGCATGACTTTCCACAGTCCGTCGCGATTCACTGTGTCAAAGGCTTTCGTTAGATCCACGAAGGTAATGTATAGGTGAGTTCGCATCTCCTCGCACTTCTATTGTAGCTGGCGGGTGGCAAAGATCATATCGGTTGTTCATCGGTGTCGGCGGAAGCCACATTGGCTTTCCGGGAGCAGGCCCTGCTCTAGGTGACCGTTCAGATGATTGAGAAGGATACGGGCGAAGATCTTCCAGGCGATGTTGAGCAACGAGATGCCTCTGTGATTATCACAGAGTTGCCGTTTCCCCTTCCGTTTTAAGAGATGGATGATGGTCGCGTCTTTGAAATCCTGAGGAACTTGTCCTTGGCGCCACATCTCCTGGAAGAGTGTTGTGAGTTCTGCCATCAGCCGGGGCCCACCGTATTTGTAGACTTCTGGTGGGATTGCGTCGGATCCCGGTGCTTTACCGCTGGAAATCTGCTGCACGGCCTGGACGGTTTCTGGTAGGGAAGGCGGCAGATCCAGGTCATTGTTCGTGTCCACTTGAGGGAGCCGGTCAATAGCAGCATCGGAGACGGCTGATGAGCAATTAGGAACACTTCCGAAGTGCTCGGCCCAGCGCTTCAGAATTTGCGATTTCTCTGTCAGCAGTGTTGTGCCGTCAGAGCTGAGCAGCGGTGCGGTCCCCCTGATACACGGGCCGTAGATGACCTTGATGGCTTTGAAAAAGTTTCATTTCATTGCGGTCCGATTACCCCTGGATTTCCTCGGCCTTTCGGATCATCCAGGCATCCTGCATCTCCCGCAGCCGTTGCTGTACAAGGCGCCGGCATCTGAAGAAGGCTGATTTGGTGGCGTCAGTCCGAAGGTTTATGTAGGCTTTGTGTAGTCCATTCTTCTCCGCGAGTAAGTTGCTGATGTTGGCGTCATTGTCGTCAAACCATTCCTAGTGTTGACGGCATTCGCGTTCGAGGACTTCGAGGGTGGTGGAATGGATGACATTTCGCAGTTGACACCATCGTGTCTCCACGGTAGCGTTATCATCTGGAGCATGCAGGTCCTCCAGTTTCTCGGTTATTTGGTTGCTGAATTCAAAACAGTGAGCAGGCAAATTTAACAAAAGTGTATTTAAATTAGCTGGCGGCCTCTTACCTTGGGGCCTTCGTCGGGGCTGCAGTCGGAGCCTCATCTGGGAGATGACGAGGCGGTGATCTGTCCAACTATTGGCATCGCGGATCGCCTTGGTTACCAGCACGTCCTGTCGATCTCGCCTCCGGACGAGAACCTTATCCAGCAGATGCCAGCGCCGCGACCGAGGGTGCATCCACGTGGCCTTCTCCCGCGTCGAAAGGCGGAAGAGGGCGTTAAAGTCACCAAGGACAATTAACCTGTCCGCATTCGGCACAGTCTCCAGCAGGGCGTGCAGGTCCTCGTAGAATTTGTCATTCACCGCACCAGAGCTCGTCATTGGGGAGCGTAGGCGCTGATGATGGTAGCGAACTGGTCTCCCCGAAGAGGCAGGCGGAGGCTCATCAGGCGATCATTGATACCCTGCGGCAGACAGGGTAGACGCCCCACGATGTCGTTCCGGATGGCAAAGGCAACACCAGCGTCGCGTCGCTCTGCCTTTGGCCAGCCGCTCAAGAAGAAGGTATAGCCGGCACCCTTCCTCCAGCTGACCCTGCTCAGAGAATCGGGTCTCGCTGAGAGCAGCAATGTCCACCTTGTAACGCGCCAGTTCCAGAGCGACTAGCGCCATCCTCCGTTCCGGCCGGTTGCTCCTAGGATTGTCTAAAAGGGAACGAACATTCCAGGCTGTAGTGTGAGTGGACTCACCCGAGCAGCCTGGAGGGTATGGCGAGGGGGATGGGACGGGGGTATTGTTGTTTGTTTGAGTTTTACGACCTTGTATTTTGTGATCTGCGAGCCGCGGCTGGCTGCAGAAGACATGATAACGAGCGTTTTTTAGGTCACCTTTTCTAGCCCCTTCCTCCGCGAGGAGGCAAGCAGTTCTGTCCCTAAACAGGGCTGCTGGGACATCCCAGACGGCTGCCGAACTCCACTATTGGTCACGGTTTTGTTTTAGTGGGAGAACGACCCGAGTTAGCCTGGGCCGCCTACGGGGTTGCTGTCGCCCCTACCGTAGGACTTTTTGAGAGGGGGGAGTTGGGAAGTTCGGGAGTCAGACATACTGGGTTTGGAGGCACAAACAACACCGGAGACCCTTACCTGGTTTAGCCCGCCGGTCTTGACGGTTGCCCGGGGTGTGGCCGCTGGGAAGAACCCAACTTCGAGGAACCACAGGTGAGAGTTGGGTACCAGTTAGAGGCGGCTACAGGAGCATTCACCACCTGTACGAGACAAATGGAGCGACCAAATGCTATCTGTGTGGTGCTGCCCCTAACTAGTACCCCTACACCTCTGCTTTACATAACCTACCGTTACTGTATTAGCGTAAGGGGTATGACTCGATTACATTTTCCTGTCCTGGAATTCTGTATGAGGCCGCTCATATTGTCGGGAGATTCCTATTCTCGTGTTTTACCAGAAATGCTGCCAAACATTTTCTGATGTGATTCCTAGTGTGATTCACTGTCATGTCTATTTTCCAGCTGCATTATTAAATTGTTTGCACAAGGTCCGGAACCGACCGAAATCTTATGATATCCTGAACTGCCCTTATATCCCTCGCTCATCGTCAGCAAGGATGTGGAAGATGTCGAAGACTCAGCCGTTATCGGAGAAAACTGTATTTTTTAAGTAGGCTTAAACGAAATTAAATCAACATCGGTTATGCACCCCCGAAATTACAAGGCAGATTTTTCTTCTGAAGTTGACATACGCCTAAAAATTTAAAATATGTTCAACTACAGGAGAACGAACGTTGGATATCGGCGTAACGCATAGGGTATTTATATTCAGTATTTTGTGGAAATATCATGAAACCCAATGAAGCATGTGTTTTATCTTGCTCATCTCCACAACGACTTCCAGTTGTCCGAATTTTTACGGTTATTTCGTAACAGTTAAACTTCTCCGTCAGACAGGCTAAGTGTACCAATAAAATCACGCTTTTTCCAAATGTTTGCTTAGTCTTACAACCTCAAGTCTCGGGGAAGAATGATAAAGGAAACCTTTTAACACATTCGGGCGAAACGACTCACGGAAAAAAGGAAATAAAACCTTCATTGCCTCCTAACCAGAAGCGCTTGTCTCATTTATCTTCCGGTCCATTTTGAGTTGACGTTGGCAAAAATGACACCTATTTCGTACTGATTGACACAAATGAACTACGACTAGGTTTGAGCTGCCTAATCCATAACCGTTTTTTTCTGCCTGCTGATGATCAAGTCGGTACTGACGTCTGTCCCTGCCTTCGTGAGTCCACGTTCAGGTTATCAACGTTACTTACGTCGCCTTTCTTTTAGCTTCCGCATTCTGATAGCGATGTCGGCCGCCCACGCAACACACGCGAAGATATATTTTCGGTCATCCTGCGTAGGCTTCTGATTGGCCAGCCAAAAATAGCTTCAAACCACATAAATGAGGTTTATCTGATTAACTTAAATGCGATAGCAAGGAAAAAGGAAGATCTTACAATAAGCAAACCGAGCCTACATTGACGAATTTTTTCACAGCTCATACCTCTTATTTTAGGCTACCATTTTCCGTGCACTGTGTTTTATTCACTTACCTAGGTCGCGCGTAGTTCTTGCCATTCCAGGTGTATATGTGGATGTCAAGTGCCATAATAAGCTCTTTTTGGGAACTATTTTCGTGCTGAAAAAATTCAGCGCTCGTCCAACGAATTTCCTACACAGGTGCCTTGAGTCAAACAACCCGGTCAATGGTCGATCCGCCGATGAATCTCGACCTGCGTAGACCAACGGTCGTGCAACTTAGACAATCACTGACCTGGTTCGGCATTCTAGGCAGAAAGTTAATAATGCTACCATTATAGGCCGGGGCCTTGGTAAGTTAAATGTCACCGGATACAATAAAAGAGCAAACAAAAGAACCACATAAAATCTTAATATCTTTCTTCCTTTTGAGCATTCTTACCAAAAATGATTGCTTCGAATTTCTTAGTACCTGACCTGGCTTCTATTGATATACGGTCATCATTGATATATGGTTATTTTGAAGATGTTTTTATGCCGACGACTGCGCCGCTTAGATTTAACCCAGCACTAGTTTCGACCACTGGAGTGTCTCCCTGTTTTACTCATTGTAGTCGTTATAAAATAAGATGGACCAGACTTGTCTCCTGCTGTTAACTCGAGAACACTCACTGAATCTTTTGTGCATTCTGGCTAAAATAGTGGACGTATGAAAGAAATGTGACCATTTCCCGCTAAGTAGTTACCGTCAGCAAGATTTAAGAACTGCAATCGTGGAAAAACCCTGAATTGAGGCCAAGTCAGCCACGTTGAACAGAACGAAAACCCAGGACCGTTAAGTCTGAGGTAGAGCTCTGCTTAACCTTCATACATCTTCTCCTGCTCCTACAGTAAGTGAAGCCAATTTATCGCTGAATTTGGTCGCCGGTTCCCAGAAACGTGCCTATGAACCACCCCTGACGAACCTCTACGCAATTCAGTGGTTCCTGACCCTCTTCGCAACATCTCTTCCCCTGGACTGTGTTCACCGAGTCTGGGATAGCATTCTTCTCGAGGGTTCCGAGGTCGGCCTTCGGGCGGGCCTGGTCGTTATGGATGCTCTGCATGAGTAAGTACTGTTGTTTCTGTCTCCCCTGTCTCTCGTCTTTCTTACGCATCAATTTTGAACGTTGCAGCTGTTCTCCGAATCCAAACATATTCGTTGCTCCGGAATTTAAGAACCTTTAACCGATATATGTACTGCTCCTGGACAATCATTATCTAGGACACGTTATTTGGGAAGCATACGCTCGAAATCTGATCTGACGATGAACGATCGATGTTGTCCAGGAAGCCGGTCATGTTCATTCTGCAGTCAAATCGGCTCCTCTCTCCATTTTGTACTTTATAGGAATGTTTGTGGCCACAAAGTGAGCTTCAATTCAAACTTCATTTTTCTGTCCCTGCTACTCGGACGTCAATCCTGACATTCTAGTACTGATTCAAATGTGCATCTTTAACTTCGTCGTCAAAGACGAGGAGCAACAGTATCTTGGGATGACGCAGCATTGAACAGGCATGCACATTCCATAGTCTGTTCTCTTTTTACCATATTCCGATGGCACGAAAGAGCCAATGCTACTGAGGGCAGCTGCGTTTGGATCCACGTCTGCACATCTCACATCTGCTGATCTCTAACTTCACCCGAAGCTGTCTTCAATGTAGGATTCATTGGTCTGACATAGGCGAGAACTGCAATGGAATCAAATTAAGCAGTAACCATTGCAAACTTGTCCTTGGTTGAAAGTTGAACCGACTCATCCTGTCAGCTGGTCACTTCCTCCGTCGCAACTCCTGAAACATTCTTCTAGTTTCAAAACATGTTTGGCCATTTTAATAGAGAAAAGGACGCTTAAACGACCCAATGCTCTCCTCCCGCCCTCCCTTTCGTAGCAGTGGCAAACCTGATTGGAGCTGGTTGAAAATTAGGTTGGGTACAATGGTTGACCTGGTGTAAAGTCTCCGTCTAACGCACGCCGTATGCAAACATTCACACATGTGACATGTCCTCTGTTATTACTGACGTTGACGAACCGCACTTTTTTCATTGTCTGCGTCGTAAAAATTTGACCATTTTTTGTGATGGCGAAATGTACTGGGATAGTGTGGGTCGGTAAATCACAACTGACAGGTCTTTTTCGGGCCCCATAGCTACGTTTGCCCAATCGTGCTGCGATGGATTCGCAGGCATCCGACCAAACCAATGAGGTTCCGGTCGTTTTGTGGTCAGCGCCTTCAGACCATGACGACGGAGGGTTAGCGTTCCGAACCCGGAGTAGGACAATTCCTGAGTCTGTGGCAGACGGCGCAAACATGTGATTGGTATGAAGGAGCAGCGTTCATACAGCCAGGTTTTTACTTTCTTCATCGCACGTTGCATACAGTAAAGCTCTCGTCAGGGTAACAGACACCGTTGTATCGGCCTGTTTGCTCCCAACGCTTTCGTGCACTCGTAATGACGCCAGCTTATGAACGTCACCTTTGCAGGCTTTCAGCAGCCATCGAAGAGGGATCTGTCTGTGAATGTTCTTGATGCTCCGCACGCCAGTGCTCTCCAGAATCTGGGATCAATTCCTGCAATTTCACTCTCGTATCCTTTTGGAAGATGACTTCAGTGATATTTGTCCCGTGTTCTCACCCCGCAGAGGAGCGTTGTCAAGATGACAGCTCAGTACATCCGCGATGTCATGTTGTGGACGCCAACGTGATTCCAGGCAGCATAGTGTCACCTGTTTTTTCGAGATTCGGGCTGCAACCTCATTGTCATACTTACTATTCCTTGAGGTGGTTCTTGAGAAGTTCGTGTGTTGACATTCACCGATGTGAGGTGATCAGTACTGAAAAGTAACATGCGTTCGGTACATTCATCTGTTGACATAACCTTGTCTCTGTTGGTCTTTTCTACCATCTGTATGACGTCTAGCAGTCCGGCTGAACGTTGTAAACGCTGTAGACCATGCGATTTCAGGGCACTTTTTCCAGTGCTTGTCCGTGAATGGGTAAGCGGTGCTTTCATATAGAGAACTGCTTAGATATCCCTTGCGAATGCCACCTTCAGTAAAGCTCATGGTTACTTTAGTGAATATGCAACCCCGAATAGCTCGACCCGCCTACGGGATTACTTCAATTCCGGTAGGGATGCCTTGTATGGCCGCCTAATCAAGCCATGGGAATAGGACCCGCCCTGCCCGCTTAAAAAATGTGGCCTTACGGTAAATTTCAGGACGGTTAATTATACCCGCGTCCTAGCGCTAACACTAACCCTAACATAAAACGAAACCGTCACCTTATTCTTAACTTTAGGCCCACACTAATAACCTTAACCTTTAGCCCTATCATAACCCTGACGTTAACTTTGAACTTAACCTCAAACTTAAACCTAACCCTAAACTTAACCCTAAACATAACCTCAATTCTAGGTATGATTTCCCTGGAATTTACAGCAAAACTACTTGTAATTTGGGCGTTTTCTTTTCCCGTGTCCTGTTTCGGCGGCCACACAAGGCATCCTTACCGCTATTCAGGCTCGTCTACTAAAATTGAGCTGTTGCTACTTACTCGGCAGGGAGCTTCCGCCTTAGGTATGCTACACACTTGCTTCGAGCCCACCTGAGTGAGATTTGTCGAAAAGACCGTGGACTGACCCTCACTCCGGAGGGGACCGACTTAGCACGGCATATGACAATGAATGACCTTCAACTCGTAATGAATGGATGCGCCAGATGTAGTCCGGTGAGGAAATAAACGTTGCATTTACCCTTCTTACCCCCCCCCCAACCTTGCCACCGGTAAGCCCTAGTCAAGCTGAATGACGATGGGACCGTGTGCAGCGACGAATTCAGCCAAAGGCTCTTATACGCATGAAAAAGTACTACCGTTTCCGTCATACTTCGCCGGGTGAAGGGTAGCCCCTCGACCATCCTCATCCTGTCCGCATTCTGAAGTGGTTACCATGGTGTGGCCACTGCGCAGATCACACTTTCGTGGTGCTACAGTTGAGCACTGGGTTCCAGGTAGGAGCCGAGTGGCGCTGTTGCCAAGGTCAGTTAGGCAAAGGCTATGTCATGCCAGTCCTACAGACTGTATTCGACCTCTTGAATACCCCATCAACCCCAGTATTCGTGTTCATCCGTCTTAAGAGTGTGCCAACGAACGTGTTGCAGAAAATTCAGTAGGTTTCCCTATACGTTGAATGCCTACAAAGGCACCTCATGTGGCCGGCAGAGTCAGGTATGAGCTTTGCCGCGGGAAGTACAAGTAAATTAAAATTAGACACAGACAAACCTTTGTAAAGGTGTAACTTCAGTTTTTCGAACTCACAGGTAGACTATCTTTGAAGTAATCTCAACTTTCAGCAAACAGTACTTTACCAATTCATAAACTTTAATCTGTGGGATTGGCTACTGTTTAGTGAAAGCAATGTCGCGCTCCCTCATAAATTGCAATAAAGTTGTCACAGTGAGACACGTTCCTTTGCTACCGTTGCTTAAACGCTGCTCTCTAATCTTCTCAGTCTGTGTTAGTCCCGACGTAAATCGCAGATTCCTCTCCCAAAACTGCTCGCCTTCCCAAGGTCAAAGGCCTATTGCGCAAGGCGCTCACTCTGTTACTAATTCAGGCTGAGGCTCAGCGGTGGACAGGCTGATGCTGAAATCGAGTAATGCAGGTTATTTTTCAGCAACTTAATATTTTATAGTTCAAGTATCCATAGCGATTTCAGAACAATTATCAAGAATAACATAACGTCGGATTTAATTACCTTCTACCAACCCTTGACTGATTACTTTTTGTACTCTGTGAACATCTTTCTAAGTGTTTGGCGCACCTCGGCTGAATAATAATTCCTCATCAGGCCACTACAACCACACAGAGAAGTAAGATGTGCGTAGTGGAGGGGGTTTGTAAGGGTCTCATGGTTTGCTGACACTCTCGCTGCCCGTCTGACGATTTCGGCATATTGTGGTCATTTATGCTGGTAGGGGGTGGGGTGGAGGTAGGGTTGTATCGATATGCGTGTGTGTTGAATAGAGAGTGTGGTAGTTGCCTCGCAAGTATACTCTCACTATAATCCAGCGCAAATCACCATCCCTGCACAGCATAAGGTGGACATCGTCGAACACGACGGTCGAAAAATCACCATGTACCTGAGTATATCACGGTTTCCTAGAAACCGTGGCTGGGAAGGCTGCCAATCTGACGCTTACACCAGACCACGACGTCGGCTCAGTGTATGTGTTGTGTGTGTCGAGTGGCTGACCAGTGGACTGGGAGTCAGACGGCGATGGCTCCTCCATATCCCCTGAGTTAGTGAATCCTGGCGTGTGCGTTATGGGGGCCAGGTCGTGCTGTGGCGCGCGAAGACGGGTACGCCGATCCGTCAGCCAATGCGCCCACTCCCACATCAGGCAACTGACTGGCTCGGACAGTGGTCTGATTTTGTGGGTGGGGGAGAGTGAGGTCGAGAGCTCAGCGCATTTTCCTCATTATAAACAAGCTGACGCGCTTGTAACTATCACGGTGCGCTAAAAGCCGTGGCTTGGAAGGTTGCCAACTGACGGGATAACTCGGACCGCGTGGTCAGCCCAATGTGTGTTTTGTGTGAAGTGGCTGACTGGCGGACTGAGAGTCAGGTTGCAATGGCTCCTTCTTAATGTGGTCTTTATGGCACCCCCACTCTGTGGGATCCTAGCCAGGTGTGGTGGCACGCCCAGGGGCGGCTCCGGCCGCGCCAGCCACCTGTGCCCACTCCCATCTCCGGTCTTCTTGACTGTGTCATGAGACCGGGCTCAGATGGGGGAGGAGAAGAGAGTGCGGTAACGTTGAGTGCCGCGGTTGGAAGGTTGCCAACTGACAATTACACTCAGACCTCGCAGTTAGTCCAATGTGTGTTGTGTGGAGTGGCTGACTGGTGGTCTGAGAGTCAGGCTGTGATGGCTCCTTCTTAACGTGACCTCTGGCTATCTCACACATGTGAGATGTAAGCCGTTCAACCCCCTGTTGTGTGAAATCCTGGTGCTTGTGTTTGGGGGCCAGGTCGTGTACGTAGTACACGTAGACGAGGTCACCAGCAGCTGCACTCGCTTCCGCATCAGACAACTGACCAGCTCGGACAGTGGTCTGATTGCGGGGGTGGGGAGAGAGTGAGGTCGAGAGCTCAGCGTATTTTCCTCACTATAAACAATCTGACGCGCTTGAAACTATCACGGTGCGCTAAAAGCCGTGGCTTGGAAGGTTGCCAACTGACGGGATAACTCGGACCGCGTGGTCAGCCCAATGTGTGTTTTGTGTGGAGTGGCTGACTGGTGGACTGAGAGTCAGGTTGCAATGGCTCCTTCTTAATGTGGCCTTTATGGCACTCCCACTCCGTGGGATCCAAGCCAGGTGTTGTAGCACGCTCAGGGGCGGCTCCGGCCGCGCCAGCCACATGCGCCCTCTCCCATCTCCGGTCTTCTTGACTCTGTCTTGACACCGGGCTCAGGTGGGGGAGGAGGAGAGAGTGCGGTAGCTGCAGCGCAAGGCTACTATCACTTAAAACTAATTCACGCGCAAGTCACCGTCCCTGCTCCACCCTTCCATGGAGCATACGGTGGACATCGTCGGACTACGACGGTCGAACTGTCGTGTGTGTGTGTGTTTGTGCCCCCTAAACGGGCCACGTTGTAGATGCGTTGGACCAACACGGGGGCCACATCAGGGCATGGCATGCGTTATTCGGGTTGCGCTCCCATAACAAATGCCGAACATGGAGGTGTGGTGGCGCGCCTAGGGGCGGCTAGGACTTAGGGGACCCAGCCGCGCCAGCCACCTGCGTCCTCTCCCGCCTCCGGTCTTCTTGACTCTGTCTTGACACCGGGCTCAGGTGGGGGAGGAGGAGAGAGTGCGGTAGATGCAGCGCAAGTCTACTATCACTTTAAACTAAATCACGCGCAAGTCACCGTCCCTGCTCAACTTTCCCATGAGCATACGATGGGCATCGTCGGACTACGACGGTCGAACTGTCGTGTGTGTGTGTTTGTTTGTTTGTTCCGCCTAAACGGACCACGTAGTAGATGCGTTGGACCAACAAGGGGTCACATCATGGCGCGCAGGCGTTATTCGGGCTGCGATCCCATAACAAATGCCGAACATGGTGGGGGGCTGTGGAGGCACGCCTAGGAGCGGCTCGGACCTAGGGGCCCCGTCGCGCCAGCCACTTGTGCCCTCTCCCGCCTCCGATCTTCTTGACTCTATCCTGACACTGGGCTCAGGTGTGGGAGGAGGAGAGTGCGGTAGATGCAGCGAAAGTCTAATATCACTTTAAAATAAATCACGCCCAAGTCACCGTCCCTGTACCACAATGGTGTGAAGTATATGGTGGACATCGTCGGACTACGACAACCGAACAGTCGGTGTGTGTGTGCCCCCTAAACGGGCCACGTGGTAGATGCGTTGGCGTTATTCGTGTTGCGCTCACATAAAAAATGCTGAACATGGGGGGCTGTGGTGGTACGCCCAGGGGCGGCTCCGGCCACGCCAGCCACCTGCGCCATCTCCCATCTCTGGTCTTCTTGACTCTGTTATGACACCGGGCTCAGGTGGGGGAGGAAGAGAGAGTGCGGTTGATGCAGTGCAAGTCTACTATCACTTTAAACTAAATCACGCGCAAGTCACCGTCCCTGCTCCACTTTCCCATGGAGCATACGGTGGACATCGTCGGAGTACGACGATCGAACTGTCTTGTGTAATGCCCCTTAAGCGGGCGGCGTGGTACCTGCACTTGACCAACATGGGGGCCAAATCAGGATGCGGCAGGCGTTATTATTCTGGGATGCGGTCCCATAACAAATTCCGAACACGGAGAGTGCGCGTGCCGAACATTTGCACGCGCAGGTGCAGGCTCATGCCGCACCCCACTCTCCCACTCCGTGGAAGAGGCTTCATCTCCGCCCTACCCCGTCTCCGGTGTTCTTTACTTTGTATTGACACCGTGCATAGGCAGGTAAGGGAAGAGAGTGCAGCAGATGCAATGAGAAAGTCTAATATCACTTTAAAATAATTTGCGCACAAGTCTCCCCCACCCTCACTCCTGGCATCGATTCCATTTCTACCACCATCATAGAGACGACATCCCAATACTCATCGCCTGTTACCCCCACCCCAGTCTTCGCCTTCTCTACCACCACCACCACCGTCAGCGATGGGGACTCTCTCCTAAACTGTTCTCAATGCGACTGCACGTTCACCTCACGCATCGGCCTGGTGAACCAGTGCCTGGAGCACCAACACACAGCAGAGATCGCCGCCTCCACTGCCCTCAGTGTCCTCGCGCATTCACTCACCGCATGGTCCTGATCGGTTACATTTGCATCCACGAAAGTGGAATCCACCGCGATGCCAACATATCTAACCCATCTTGCATACCCATCAACACTTCCCATAATCCTCCCATGAGCTCGACTACGAGTACCAGCAGAAAATTTCCCCAGACTCAGCACCTCCCGACCTATCTTGTCCTCATTGTCACCGCACATGCACTTGTCACTTGCGAATCCATCGCACAAAGACTGATGAACTAGTGAGAGAAGCACCAACATTCACCCGCCACACCTGAATTTACTGTCCGCATTGCCCACGCACATTCACAAACCGCGTGGGCCTATTAGGTCACATGCGTCTCCCTGGAAACTTGTGATAGAACACCGCCGGATATACCACAACACTAGATCTCTCCTCATCAGCCTCTGCACCTCACATGATCACACGCAACACCACAAAAAAACACGCACTCAGTCGGCATAACTGATTGAGAGGCAAGCATGATCCTCAGCTCCTTCTCTATGCAACTCCCCTGTTGCATGTGTGATCTGAGCTCGAGAATATCACGGGGCGATCAGCGCCGCGGGTTGGAAGGTTGCCAACTGACAATTACACTCAGTCCTCGCAGTCAGTCCAATTTATGTTGTGGAGCGGCTGACTGGTGGTCTGAGAGTCAGGCTGCAATGGCCATTTCTTAACGTGACTTCTGGCTATGTCACACATGTGAGATGTGGACCGTTCAACCCCCTGTTGTGTGAAATCCTGGTTCTTGTGTTTGGGGTGCCAGGTCGTGCACATAGCATGCGTAGACGAGGTCACCAGCAGCTGCGCCCGCTTCCGCATCAGACAACTGACCGGCTCGGACAGTGGTCTGATTGTGGGGGTGAGGTAGAGAGTGAGGTCGACAGCTCAGCGCATTTTCCTCACTATAAACAATCTAACGCGCTTGAAACTATTACGGTGCGCTAAAAGCCGTGGCTTTGAAGGTTGCCAACTGACGGGAACACTCGGACCTCGTGGTCAGCCCAATGTGTGTTTTGTGTGTAGTGGCTGACTAACGGACTGAGAGTCAGGCTGCAAAGGCTCCTCCTCAATTTGGCCTTCATGGCACTCCCACTCCGTGGGATCCAAGCCAGGTGTGGTGGTACATCCAGGGGTGCCTTTGGCCGTGCCAGCCACCTGCGCCCTCTCCCATCTCCGGTCTTCTTGACTCTGTCATGACACCGGGGTCAGGTGGGGAGGAGGAGAGAGTGCAGTAAATGCAGCGCACTCCTACTAAACCAAATCACGCGCAAGTCACCGTCCCTGTACCACCCTTCCGTGGAGCATACGTTGGACCTCGTCGTAATCGACGGTCGAACTGTTGGGTGTATGTTACGAGTCAATGCCAGCAGGAAGAACCAACACACCACTCTGATGATGGAAACACGAGGGTTTCTGAAACGTGAATACAAATATATTTTGGTCCATGAACTCGTCCCTTTTTTTCTTCTTCTTCTTCTTCTTCTTCGTTTTCTTCGGAATGATGAACATCATAAAACATTAGGACCTCGATTCTTCCCTCGGTACGCCGACCTGTCAGTCAATGCGCCCGCTCCTACATACGACAACCGATCGGCTCGGACGGTGGCCTGATTCTGGGGTGTGGGAGCGAGTGTGGTCGACGTTTCAGTGCATTTTTCCTCATTATATGTAATCTGACCCGCTTGAAACCATCACGATGCGTTAAAAGCCGTGCCTTCGAAGGTTGCCAAGTGACGGCATAACGTGGACCACGTGGTCGGCCAGTGCGTGCGTTTGTACGCAATGGACGACTTGCGGAATGAGAGTCAGGTTGCAATTGCTTCCTCTTAATGTGGCCTTTATGGCACTCCCACTCAGTTAGAATCCGAACCGCCCCTCAATTTTGTTGTTTTGGCTTTCTTTTGTGTTGAACCACAACGCATGGGCCTGTGCACTCTCCCATGTCCGGTCTTCTTTGACTCTGTCTTGACACCGGCTCAGGTGGAGTGGAAAAGAGAGTGAGGTAGATGCGGTACAATCTACTCTTACTATAATTCAGTGCATGTCACCGTCCCTGCACCACCCTTCTGTGGAGCATACGATGGACATCATCGGACTATGACGGCCGAACTGGCGTGTGTTAAACACGTGGAGTGCACATGAATGGCATTCGGGATGTGGACAATGTGCGATCACTACCCGGAGTCGGTGTTGGCCATGGAGGACGAAGCGCTTGCATCGACTTCTTCTGACAACAACAGGCTGCGACACTAGGCGAATAGCCACTGTCTCGATTTTTCCTAGCAGCCGTTGGTGAAGGTCCTTGGGATAGTTTGATGGTGCTGGTAGACAACATGGAAGGCTGTTTTGACTCCGTGATTCGTGTTGGCTAGATGTGTGGGAATAGGACTCGAACTCCATCTATTTTTTACCGTTAAGGTATAAATTCGCGTACTCTTTTCCCAGACGCCTCTTGCGGTCAATGTATCCCGCCCCCCCTACCGCAGCAAACGAATGAGTACTCGTACATTGATGTGGCCTGCAACGATAAAGCAATTCTAAGCCAGCAGCTGGAGCACTCACAAGGAAGTGACAGGTGTTCGACCACTCTAGTATTTATTATGTTTTTGCCGCAGAATGGTCTGCTATAAACAGACCAATAAGTTAGTTTCATGTGTCGTGATCTCCTCCTATCTCGTGTTTGTGTTGTATCAACCATAAGAACGTCTTCTGCGCCTTTTTAAAAAAAAGGACTTAGAAGACCCCTCCAAGTGAAGCTTTCTTCATGCTCGACGGTGGAATGATGTCATGGATTTAAATGCTCTTAATAATCTTTCTAGCACTTCCTATGCTCTCAATCACTGTACTGGACACTCGCAAATATACGCAATAAAATAATAAAAATATAAATCCAGCGAAATATCGAAAATCTACATAATACAGCACAAAGTTCTACGAGTGCATGCATAGTTGTATGTGCACTCTTAGGGCGTTGTAGAGCTGTTTTTGATGGTCAAACTAGGAAAGATAAAAACGTTTGCCTTCAACAATACCCATATCCATAAATATATAGTGCCCTTTATTTTGAAAAAAATTCAGAATTTTAACTCGAAAGAGTGACTAAAGACCTAATTCCAGTTAATCTCGACAGGCCTTTTACCTATCAGACCGTGGCATATCGATGTGTTGAAGATGTAGCTTTCCAAGGTTTCGGAAGTCTTTGACATCATGAAGCGCATTCTAGAGACACTAGCCTTTGTAGATAGGGCCACCAGAGCTACAAACCTGGAGATTCTTTGAAGTTTACTTGCTTGATTAGGCCTAAGTCGGAACCCTGCACAGAGAGTCCTGGCGGACGTGAACTTTCTCGCTTAAGTCTTTGGGCTGCTCTAGGAGAGTCGATACAGTAGGTTAAGCTGTTCACCATGCAAAGAAGCCTTGATTCATTCGTTTAACGCCCTGATGTCTTCATAATGCGTTCTTTGTTCCCCTTTCAGTTTCTTCATCAAGTATTAAGATTATCTTAATTTATCCAGTTGTGCGACATTTTATAGATTAGTATTGATGTGGTTTCCGCATGTGTAAAGAGCTTTAAGGCAAGGGCGACGGCACATCACCTGTTTCTTGATATTTACGAGACTGACATGCAGAGGCTCATGGTATTAGAAACTGCTGAAAATTTGTGCCTCAAAAAATAGGTTCTTGAACTGCCCCCTCAACTTTTGTTTATCAAAAGGGCGGCACACATGAGTAATTTGTGTGATACCCCTTCACGCAAATGCTTCTGCCGTAAACCTGCAAGCACGTTTACGACACCGTTTCTTTTAAAACGAGGTCCAATTTATGTTATTTCTGCTAGCGTTTCTGATCGGGACTCATATGCCAAGGACGTCATTATTCTGCGTAAGACACCATCTTTCTCAGAAAACCTACTCAATTTGGACTCCTTTCCTTTATTCCCTATTTCCTTGCTCTAAATTGTCCAATTCATTTCTTCTTATCTTAGCGATCTTATGAAACTCACATCCGCCGATCAGTTCTACTCAAACATGAGTCAGTGGATGGAAGAGTTTGCTGAAGGAAATCGACTCAACACAGTGGAGTTTATGCGCCGGGTCTATGACATCGCGCCTTTTCCCTGGACGCAGCTGAGACAGCTGCGAGAGAAATATACTTTCAACATCAACCCCTTCGGTGAAGATGGAGCGGCTGGGAACTACGAGGAGGATATGGGGGAGAAGCAGCAGCGAAAGTTGCGCTGGTGGCGCAAAGCTCAGAGAACCGAGGAAAGATCAGTTGATTCCAATGCCTCCCTCCCCCACAGGTACGGCTTGTTGACACAATGCAGACAGGGTTATTGATGTCAGTTTTGCGGTCTAGTGTATGTCATCCTCGTTTTTCCCTCTAAACGGGCTGCATGGTAGATGCGCTGCACCAACATTGGGGCTAAATCAGGACACGACAGGCGTTATTCGGCAGGTACGGCTATAACTAATGTGGCATCTGGGGTGGGTGGGTGTGGTGGCACACGTAGGTGCATGCTCACGTCGCACCGGCCACCTGCGCCTGATTCCGCCTCCTGTCTTGACGTTGTCTTGTCACCCAACACGGTTGGGTGAGGAACGAGGGAGTGCGGTAGATGCAGTGTAACTCAAACATCACTTAAAACTAATTCATGGGCAAGTCACCGTCCCTGCGCCATCATGCTGTGGAGCACACGGTGGACCTCGTCGGATGAAAGGGTCGAATCTCATCCTTGGCGGGAATTTAGGAGCCCCTCTCAGCAAACGGTATGAACTCAGCCTACCGAAGGATAAGGTATTTCTGAAGTTTTTTCCCCAGTGAAGTAGTATCTAGAATGCAAAGGCTTTTCATAGAATAAAACAGAAGAAAATACAGACCGTAAATACCGTTATGAACTAATGGATATCGAAAAGATAAATAAAAGGCTGTCCACCTCACTCACTTCAGTGCTTCAAATCATGTGGTTAGCCTCTGTCTAAAGTGTCTGTGACCTTATATGAAGCTTGGTTTTAATGGCCACTCTCCGTATATAACCTAGCTACCGGTTATGGTGACCAATTTAGAGTTGGTGTTGGCGCTCACTGATTTTTATTTGACCTACACACATCTGGACAAAATATGATTCAAATAATAACTTCTTTCATCCAGCCCACTGACCAAAATTAAATATTTCTGGACCACCATACCTCAGAAGTTATAGTAGCATGCTTGAAACTACCCCTCAAGAGTGTACAGTTGCAAATTACTTGGTTGTATTTCTAAATTTCAGAACACCGCATTTTCGTTGTGCTTTTCTGAAACCTGGAGCAGAATCGCAAATGTTCCAGCTGACATTCATCTTGGCACCAAATAAAGACTACACCGCTTTCAAATACGAAATGACAAAAAAAGACAAACAACCCCGGAGGGCTTGCGATTTCCCCATCGTTTTATTAAAACAAATAATAATCATAATAATCGACTTAGTGGGTCTGGAAAAAGCGCACTTGGTCAGACCTACACCTTACCAACTAGGTAATCGTGCCGTGTTTTGCAGTTTTCAGTAGTTTTCAGCAGTTGGCTCCCTACATACCACTTGACAAACAGTCATATTTTACACTTTTCAGTGTAGGTTTATTCCGCCAACAGCCACTTGTTCTTTTAGGCCCTTGAAGCTTTGTTCGCACGAAGGCAAACCTATCACTTTGTGGTATTAACTCTGACACTCTAAAACTCAACGCTACTTTTAAAGATGTTTGTATCTGCATGGAAATTTCGAGTTTTCAAAAACTTGCGAGCGTTCGAAAAAGCTGTTTCAACCTAACGTAGGTCATGCAGACTTAGAGGAGTTTTGGAATTAACCTATGTGTTTTGTCATTTTTCTCCCAAATTCATTGTAATAAACATTCTTGAACACTGTTTCAGATGTGTGCAGATATTTTTCGTCTAATCACCCTTTCTCGCCCACATTCAGCTCGACGAAACCAGTTGTATCTGCTGTGAATGCAAAAACCAGTAAGCTTTCCTTCTCTTTCCTTTCGAAATGATATTTCCCCTTTTCTCCTGGTGGCGTTTCCCCATCTTTTGTAAGCAAGGCTATGTGATGAATGGCTTAAGCTATACTTCCTGGCTTTCGTGTTTTTTTTTAACTTCAAGCCTCCCCATCTCCTGAGCGTGCCTTTTTTCAACTCCCCCCTATTTTCAAGCTGACGAAGACCGGCTGGGTGAGGAGAGGTTCTCCGCGGGACCACTGACACCGCCGTGCCGGCCTCCGACAGAGAATTTCCAAGCGCAGCATCTAAATCGTAGTCTCTCCCTGGATTTCTGCTCCGAAGATTCGACCACTAGCTCCGCGAGCTCTAAAACGAAGCTACTTGAAGACTCCACCGGCATCGCGAAGGTGACTCATTGGTGAACACTTACAAATGAGGAAGTTTTATCGTAAATATCACGTTTGGTCTGGTTTTACCTTTGTAGGCATCCCTTTTTAATGAACGCTGGTAATTCTTTTTGCTTTACGGGATTTTGGGAGGTCGTATACGCGGGAAAATATGTAGACCCAAAACAAGCTATTCTAGTGGTCACTTACTTTTCTTCGATAAGCCATAAATGGCTACCCCAGCCCCCCCTTGTCTGTACTCCCATTATGCGTGTACCACTGGTAACTGTAAGACTGCCTGACATCACTTTATGTTCACCCCCAGAACACATTGGGATGAGCATGTCTCCTGATCCGAGCATTGAACGCATTTTCAACCTAGTTACTATTCGCGATTGCAATGGAGAGGATAATTACCCCGTGGACCTTTGGACCACAAAAAGACTGTTTGGTCTCTCTAGTTGACGGCGTAAGGCCGCTTGTGGGTGCAATCACAAAATGGCTCACTATATCTATGGCACTTCATGGTAAATTTCCATTTGGAATATTCAGGCTGTATTTTGCCTTCTGCTTTAGTGCAGAATCATTTAGTGGGCTAGAATAAGCAGAAGTCACCAAAGGTGTCACACTTCTGAAGCACGACAAAACGGGTTCCTGCGCGCTTTTGATTTTTGGCTCATTGGAGCCAAGACGAAATGTGCTCATCTTTCTCAAACGAGTCGTTTGATGTTTGTGTGAACGCCTTTGCTTGCTGACCCAGCTGCGAGCAGTTTTTATTGGCACCAGAGCTTGCTCCTACACTGCTTGTGAAACCAAATTGCGCGTGGGAGGGACAGAGCTCCCGTTTGGCACACAGGCCCAAGGCCAAAAGCTCGTACCCGTGCAAACATCCCCACATTTAGTAATTCTGCGTGCGCGCACACGCGCGCACCCGAAACCCGTCAAAGTTTTTAAACCAACTAAGTGACTGGTCCCATTGGGTGTATTTGCGCAGTGTGGTATCCCGCTGATTTTATGCCTGGTAAGCTCGTTTTTCTTGCCTTTATTCTCTTTATTATGCTCATACCTGTGAATTTGGATTTTATGTTTCGCGCCTGCCGCTACTTTTGCTACTGATCACACGAAATGTGACCTAAATGTCTGAAATCGCATTTTCGATTAGTTAGAATGACTTAAGTGGGGGTTCTAATATTGATTATCGTGCAGCATAAGCATAGTGCCAAGGCACATATTTCAGGCACTTATTGCCCTTATTTTAGGCTGCCTGCGAAAACCACACTTAGTAATAAATACCCTCTTAAATTTTTGTGTATGAAGAACGGACCTCTTCTGGTTTTAAGCTGTTTTAATTTTCCGCAAAATGTTTGACTCGATCTGCCACTGCATTTGAGTTTCGCGTTTACAGTTTACAAGTTATTTGCTTTCCATGTAAGGAAGGTCATACATATTGGGCTCTTAAAAATTCGCTTTGGAAGTGGACTATGCTTTTGCATTTACAGAGAACACACACGGTGCTACTTGAATTGGCATTGCGCGATCTTAAAAGATCTCGCAATTACAAGCATTTTTAAACCGAACGATACACTTTTCACGTGTATAATTGCTAGGGAAAACGTGATTTGTTATCAAATGAGCATCAGAGGGACATTTTATGCAAGTTTTCTTTAAAATATATTCGAATTTATAAGGATATCGAAAATTAATAGAAATATACATACTAATTCAGTCATCATTTGTAACTCTGCACTTTTTTCAGACAGCCAAAAAGAAGCGCCTTCACAAGCCGGTATTTCGGCGTGTCTTTATATTATGATGCATGCTAACGATTATTAAAACCCAACTTAAGTACCCATTACTAATCGAAACTAATTTCAGAATTTCGGAAAACATTTCACGAAATCGGTCATTCATTTTAGTTCCAAGAGGTGAAAAATAGTCAAATGGCTGCGTCCTTTTTATTTTTTCCAAAAGTTCACGTGGTTGAATGGGATTCATTCTGTTGGAATAGATGCCGGACTGGCGTTGAGGTGTATACGACTTTGGAAGAATCTGATCCTTTTTACTACCTAGAACCAAACTTCGAATGAATGATACTGTCTTCCGAGCAAAGTAGCGCATGCTTTGCGTATAACATGCTGGCTAACAGGTATTTCCCAGCGGAACCGAGGGTTCACCTTCACTCAAGGTTAAACCATAAGAAGTCTTTCAAAATGCTTTTCTGCGCCTGACTTTTTATTTTCATTTTTTTTTGCCGAGAATATTTTCGTCGAGTGACATTGAAATTTGTTTGTAAATCCTGTTCTCCTTGTCTCATGAGCCTTGTTTCCATTCACTTTTTTAAGCGGGATAGTTTTGGAGCAGTGGGGAAGTGACATAAACATGTAGGCACTGTATGCTGCAGTAGTTTCCGTCAGGTTTCCCATCACAAAGTAGCAGAGGGTGGTCCTTACTACTTTATTTTTGCATTTCGTTTAGGACGGACCAGAGCAGCTTCACAGTTTACTCATACTCCTCTGTTAGCTAAACCAGTGCCATTAACAGGCATGATTTTAAGGATGAAGATTGCTATGTTTCTTCCTGGAATCTTGGCCTGTTCTTCAATTTTCGTAACCAACGTAGGTTTTTTTAATACGGCAGCACCGTTTAGATTTAGCTGGGCCTCTACAGAGACGCCTATCGCTATGCTATAGTATACGATCGCATGCGAACGTCGCTAGTAGGGGAGTCGTTGATGAACTGTTTGTGGCGTCCCTTTCCGCTACTATGGCATCTTAAACGCCTTGGCTTGAATGTCTGGCAACAGGTGCGATGACTTCGTCTTCATGAAGCAGAGTTAGGTTGTTATACCTCTCTTTTATTGAGTCTTTTGGCAACTTTCACGCTGCAATCTTCCTGTGAGTGAAATTGAGGGGATTGAGACCAGCTCTCGTGTGAAACGCGGAAACAGTAGTTTTATCTCATGCTTTTGACCCCGAAATGGCCATTTCTCATATATTTTTTGTCATCAGGCCGACGTACCCCAACTGAATCCGAGTTAAGTACTAACCGGACATTTTTTGTCCAACGCCACTCCGCTTTACTTAAGAGCCCACACCTTTTCAGTTGTGTTCAGGGAATAACTAAAGCCTCGCGGTGGTTACCTTCGAAGACTAACCCTGATTGGTTGATTTTTTTGGGTGCAGGATTTTGAGCCCTCAGAGGCATTCGCACAGCGGGTAGGTGTGAGTTCCCCGTGTGTCTACTGTTTCGCCAACAAAAAACGTATTTTTTTATTTTGCCGTTCGTAACATACTACCTTGGACTCTTTTTCTATGTACAACTTTATTAGCTCTGCCCGGGAGCAGTAGATGTGGACCCTCCGCTGTCAACTGAGCCTGCAGAACGCACTGCAGCAAAGCCGTCTCGAAAGAACACGAGGGACGAACTCTCGGAGTTGGAAGCTGCATACAATCGCCACCGTATGCAAAAGATGGCCGTAGATCTGAACGTGGTCGGCCCGTTGCAGGCAGGTGCGACCACTAATGGGAGCGGTTTCGCGAGCTATGACGGTCTTGCCAGTTCGGTCCTTGCACCACCCGCACCAGCAGAGAAACAATGGCCCGCCGAGTGGGTAAGTGTGCGCATGCTTACATGGGTGCATATAGGCTTAGCAACAAATTTCCTCAGTCAGTGGTTGCAAATGTCCAAGTAATCATTCGACTCGAATACATGAGCTTATCTATATTGAAGACCTATGAGTCAGAGAAACGGATGTAAAGTGTACCCCGACCTCATATTTTATAGTGTTCATCGGTTTCTCGTCAGTCTCACATTCCTAGAAAAGTTTCAACTGCGCTCAGTCCCAGCAGTTTGGAGCAATAAATGCAGATTTATTCCAGCACAAAACACACGAGGCGTAGAGCGTGTTCCATCTCCCAGTTAGTCATCCAACCGAAGGCATCCGGCTGCAGCAGCTATTTCAGACTCGTATGCCGTTATCACTCGCTAATCCTTAAACTGCAGACTCCAGTGACTGAAATTCTGACTCGAATCAGTCCCTTTCGGTTAGGACCAAAGTTTCACACTGCACCCACTGACGCATGTGCCCTTCTTTCGGATAAACTGGCGTCAAGTGCTCTGAACTTTATACAGAACTGTACCTGCATTCTTTGATGAACTGTACCTGTTGCGCCCGATTAAAGACCAATGGAAAATACGTAGGCAGCGGACATGTGTACATTTTTGAATATATTCAAACGAGCATGCAGTGCGAATACGATTTTTCCTTTTTATATAGTTAATAAAAACACGTCTCCTCTCTTAAAAGGCCTATTTTGCTGTCAGCTCTGTATTGACAGACGGACAGTTTGACCATCCTTTCGGACGATTTCCACCGTGTGCCCACACCAAGGTGGGCGCAGAACCGGTGAATTGCGCGTGATTTAGTTTATGCTTAAAATAGACTTGTGCAGCATCGGCAACATTATATTCTCTCCCACCTGGGCTCGGTATCATAATCATGTCAAGAAGACAATAAGATGACGGGGACACAGATGGCTGGTACGGCGAGGATCCGTACCGAAGCGTGCCACCACACCGACTCGGATCCCACTGAGTGGGATTGCCACATCAAGTAGGAGCCAGTGCAGCCTGTTGCTCAGTTCGCCAGTCGGCCATTTCACACAAAGACCCACTAGACTGACCGCACCGGCAGAGTTATTCCGTCATTTAGCAGCCGCTGTCCGAGCCGGTCAGGTGTCTGGGCGGGGAATAAGCACAGTAGCTGAGAGTTATTTAGCTCCTCTCTGCGTGCAATATGCAAGCCTTGCCCCCTCCCCCACTTAACACGCCATGATTTCACATACAGGGATGAACTGTTCGGATTGCACGTAGTAAAGGAGCTACGTGGAGGAGCCGAAAAACACACTTACATGAGAGGTGCTTATTTCGTGTTTGTGGTGTGTGATGTTGGACGTTTTCATGTATAGTGTGGGTGCTAGTGAGGATAAACGTAGGAATGCGGTTTGGCCGGCTGTGTTCTACTGCAGGTTTTCATGGAGGCGCATGCGGACGAATGGGTTCATGCTGTGACTACCTTTGGGTAGTGTGCGCAGTTTAGGTTGGCGTTCTTAGCACTGATTCGCTAATCTCTGTGCCCTAGCTTCGCATGTGACTGATCAGGCCGATGCGTAATGTGCAAGTGCGCTGACAAGGTGGGCAAGATATGTTGAGAGTGGCAGGGTCGGGTGCGGTGGTAATGTTGCTAGTTTTCGTCACGCTGTCGAGGGGAAGTGTTAGCGCTTGAGATGGGAGAGTTGTTGGATATGCAAGGTATGTTTGGTGTGTCGATATTGCGATGAATTCCGCGTTATTGGGCGTGCATGTGGCTGAATAGACTCATGTGGTGAGTAAATGCGTGTAGGCAGTGTGAACAGTGAAGGCCGATGCGGTGAGTGTATATCGGGGCTCTTAGCACTGGTCCACCGTTCTCAGTGCAATGGATTCGCAAGTGACTGATCAGACTGGTACTCGAAGTAACTGTGCGACTGCAATCAGGACAGGTTGGGATTGAGTCCACAATGCTGGTGATGGGAATGGTGCTGGTGAAGTTAGTGGTTAACGAAGCGTCGGCAGTGTTCTCGCTGGTGGCGGGATTAAGAGAGGTTATAATCGTCGTCGTGGAGGTTCTGGCACGGATGATGGAGTTGACGGTGGTCGACGGCGTCGGGGCAGTGGTACTGATAGGGGCCTTTGTGGAGGCAGCGGTTGGCGTTATCGGCTGTTGCTGCATTGGGTCCGGATAAGTCCGGAGGCCAATCCGTGCCCGCATTGGTCGTTAGCAGCGTGGGCCTGTTGGAGGGTTTGATTTTGGCTTGGTGGATCTGAGGAGCTTGTCACTTGGGAGTTGCCCTTTTGACTTTAACAGCGGCGATGTGGTTTGTGTCATAGATTGCCGCACCAGTCGTCAGCGCTCTTCTCCAGGTCTGCCTGTCGTGGGTGAGGTCCTCCCTGATCTCCCATTTGTTATACGAGCGCTTTCCAGCGTTCTTTAAGGTGTCCTTGTAGCGTCGTGTATTTCTTCCTTGTCGACAAGCACCCGTAGTGACATCCTCGTGAAAGAGGTGTTTGGGTTATATCTTTTCTTCCATCCTCACCAAGTGACCGCTCCATCCAGGATGCGGTTGCCTCAGACTAGCGTGGATGCTGAGGATTCCGTTCTACTTTCAAACTTCCTTGCCTGGAATCCTGTCTTACTATCTCTGTTTCAGTATGCTACGGAGTCTGCTAAGATGAAAGTGATCGAGTTTCCTGTCTTGGTTGGAGTAGATAGTCCAGGTTTGCGCTCCACGCAGGAGTGGCGATTCCACGAGAGGCTTGCAGCCGGCCCAAGGTCTGGCTGGCTTTGGGCACCCGGTACGCAAATTCGTTGTTGATTTTTTTGTGCTACGAAAGTCTGTGCTGTCCAGAGAGGTGAAGTTGTTCTCCGTTTTAAGTTGGATGCCATTGACATTCATTCGAGGAGGGTTGTATTCCGTTTTGGGTAACGGTTGGTGCATGACCACAATTTTGTCCGTTTTTATGGCCAGTCTGAAATTGGTGCAATTGGTTTTGGAGGGGTCCATGCTCTGTTGCTGATCCTCATATATTGTGGTTTATTGCGTAGTCTTTCGCCAAGAGCACGTCGTGGATAATCGCGTTGAGACTTGCATGCGCCGATGCCCAGGGTGCTCATCACGGTTGCCGTCCATCAACATGGACAGGGTGGGAGCGAGTACGTAGCCCTGATTCCTTCCGTTGGTTTCTGTGATCGCATCTGAGACTGTTCCGGGTCCGTGACGCGCGCCATCATCCCTGCGTGGAGCTGACGCACTATGCGCGTGAAAGGTCTAGCACAGCTGAACTCCCATACTACAATTGACACTGCGCCATAGTTTGGGGGTGCATGGGGTACGTGGATCACGGGATACCTAATTGAACATTATGTATTCAACATGAATTTACCCGTAAAATGGTCAGTTCAACCAGCGCATTTTATGTTTCCTTCGGCAAATTCCTGCTTTTGTGTGTTTACGACCTTCTCTTCCTCCGCCCACCTCCCCGTCCTGGAGCCAACACCCATTCCGCCTGTTATTATGCGCCTATGCGCGTTTTTCACTGACTACGGCTGTCCGATCCCGTCTACCTTACCCCCTCTAGACACCGGGCTCAGTTTGCTAAGGGGGGAGGGCGTGCGGTAGTTGCGGCGCCAGGCTACTGCCAATGGAAACTAATTCATGCGCAAGTGACCGTCCCTGCGCCCCCTCTGACGTGAGACTCACGGGTCACGCCATGAGTGCGAGCTATTGACTGGGTGCGCGCGTGCCCCCTCGTGCTGGACCAACACGGGGGCCAGATTAGGTCATGGCGGGCGTTATTGGAAAGCGCACCCATAGAAAATGCCGCACATGGTTGGGGGGAGGGGGTGTGTGTGGTGGTATGTCCAGGGGATGAGAAACAGCCGATCCACATTTCAATCCGTGTGCTATTAGGAATCTCTAAATAGTCTTACTTGCCTCTCGAATCTATACATATTTGACATTTGACATCTCTTCATCATAGCCTACAGTTTGGTGTGTACAACTCGATTTTCGTCTTAGAAGCTGTCTTTCTATCTTCGTAATCCACTTTAATTTGGCACAAACAGAGGATATAACTTAAATTTCACGACTTCATGCAAAATGATACCATTTATAAGCTAATTTATATCCGCCTTTGACGTAGTTTCGAATGTGCGTGCAGGAGATTGTTCCCACACGGCATGATAATAGTTTGATCCAACGACTTTTTAGAAGGATGCCGATGTGGCGTTCCCATCAAATGATCCAGAGAAAGCTTTGTTTGGAATTGCTTATATGCCCGCCCCCACAACCAGGACAGGGAATACGAATGCCTCTCGGCGACCTTGTGCGAACTTACGAGGTTAAATAACGCAGACCCTAATCCTAACACTAACCCAAATTAAAACCTTAATCCTGATCTTAACCCTGATCCTACTCCCCTGGGAGTTAGCGCAAAGTCACCTGTTTTATGGGCGGCTCCTGTTCTCAAGTCATGGGGGGGGGGATGGTTTATAAGCAAGCAAGGTTAAGACCTTCTCGGACGCACGACAGGATCGCTTGAATTAGGCCGATAACACTTCTTAGGCTAATCCATTTAAATGTAGCTATTTTTTCAGATAAAAAAGCTCTACCCTGTACGCCATATAACCTTTTATTTTCTTCCCGTCCTTTAGTCGGCGCAGGGACAGTCGCAAAACGAGTCCTGCCTGCCTTTACCTGTGCAGACTGCTACCACCCACGTCCTCCGCAGTAATGAACACTGTGTCTCCCCCCAGCCGATCGGCCAATTCTACAATGCTACCGAAGATGTTCGCCAGTTCGACTGTCTTTCAGAATCCTCGTTTAAGCCCTCTTCCTATGCCCTGGTCTCATCCGGCAGATTGTTCTCTCCACCTCAAAACTCAACCACCGGTTCAAGTACTCCGGGCGTCACTGCCTTTCATTTTGATGAAAGTGTACTGGAGATCATAAATGAATGGCAACTTCGCAATGCAGCCCTTTCTCCCGGCTTACAATCGGAGACGGAAACTGAGGAGACTGCGCCATTTTCCGTAACTACTGCCTCAGATGGGGATTCGCGACCCGGTGCCCCCAGCGAGGTGCCCTCCCCATCCACACTTCTCTCACTGGCCTCACGAGCACGAGGCTTAAGCAATAATTCACCGGAGGTATTATTTTATCCACGACCCACCCGCACTGTCCCCTCCCTATACCTAGCCCAGCTGGAAGGAACATATATTAAAAACGCGCTACAAGTCAGTATCGGTCCAGTATAATCTTCCGGTCACACGGGGTTGGCGTACACCGATCCTTTCCGATTGTAGTGGGCGTTTCTGATTCGCCTCGGGGTTTAAGGTCTGCAACTCACCCAGGCAATATCATGGCAACTAAAATAGAAATTCGAGTGTTACCGACAAGGACTGAGACGGTGGAATGACCCTTTCTGGCCTACTTGCCGTCATCGGTCAGTCGTACTGTCACGACAGGCTGCACGCCCAAGGTTCGCATCCCTAATCAGTTGCTCGTCACACAAGGTCCTCACCACTGCGCTAGGAGCTTACGCCACGTTAATTGGAATTGGGGATATTTAGTTACAGTGGCATTGTAAGCACCGTTTTGTTCTAATTGCAGGACGGAATACCATTATGCACCAAAAATTAGCCTCAAGGCAGCTAACAGGCAAACAACGTCTGTCACGTGACAATGCTCTAACGCACACGTCATCATCCGTCAGGGGAAAATAAACAGATTAGTACTGTTCGATTTTCATAATTAGCTACATCCGACTGACCTTTCCCCACGGGGTGTCGCCTTTTTCAACGCTTTGAATTGTTCCTTCGGTGAGGACGAATACTCTAAAGCAGTCTTCACACCAGAACAAGGATGTACAGTAGGTGTCCTAACTCATGAAATCTGATGGATTTCATGAGTTACGGCCCATTTCGCGAAATCAGCGCACACTGCGTCCACCAAAATTTTACATCAATAAAGAACCGATCGTAGGAAATATATGGCTTTTTGTGGTTTACAAATTAACATTACATTGTCTTGAAATGCTAATTTTTTAGAATAGGTACGGATTACGAAAACGTGAAGAATTGACCTAGTTAACTGAAGTTGTAGATATATAGGAAGCCTGTCCATGCAATTAAACGAGTGAATAAAGCAGAAAAAGCTAAATTACTTTTGAAAATAGTCTTTTTCAGAGTTTTGCACATGCATATTCCTCTAGGTTAAGCGCAACGTAAAGTATGGCCGTCATCAAGCAGCCTAACATAAAAGTATGTTCCAACAAAGTTTCACAAGAACTGGTAGTTTTTCTTCCTTTTGTACATTGTCTTAAATGCGTTTGACCAAGGCAAGCAGATTTTCGCTTCATTGCGCCGATAGGGACATTACATGAATATAATATTTCATAAGCTTACATGTTCACAGGTTGGTCGATGACTAATAAATAGAATCGCCAAGTGCAATCGTAAACGTACCATTTGGTGTATATAAACATGACTATTCTATTGTTAAATTTCTCGATAAATATTTCGGGTTTTCTATTACGATGAAATGCAGATAGTCTTTGAAAATGAGGTGAATTCTTTACGATTTTCAGTTTTTTCAGTCGACTGCCCATAAATTTACATTCCGCTGGATGTGTTTGGAAAAACCCTCAAAATAATACATTTCTAAAAAGCATTTACCAAAGCAGTGACTTTTTGGGCATTCTTTCTAATACCGACGGCCATCTGGGTCATATTTGTAGACTCATACAAACATGAAAACTCGCTGCCATGAAAAATGAACGTCCACAACAAAAGCTAGGGAAATATATGCCTATAATTACTTTAAAAATTTCCTACAATGAGTTACCTTTTTAAAAAGGGCTTTAATAAGACGTTTCGCTGTCGAATTCCTGCGTAATTTACGTTTTTCAAAGGAAATTTAAGAAAAAACTGGGACCGCTTGACCAAATTTTTGACTTCACTGAAAAGTAGGGATAAGATTTCTGTCAAAATTTAACGAACTCTCTTTTCTCTTTCTATTTGAGTGTTTTTCGATATTTTTGCTTACTTCTCAGTCTAGTTCTAGGCTTTCAAACACACAGAGATTGGCCGAAAATATACTCAGATTTTGCGAAAAATTGTGCATTTTCTTCCCCTTCCGTTTTAAGTTTCCTTATTCATTTATAGTCCACGGCAGACCGAAATTGTCTTTTCAGGCTTCGCGTACGCCGTGACTGCGAAAAGTCGCGGTGTATCATCGCGTCTCGTATATATGCGCGTTTTAGGTCCTAATTATCGGTGTGATAAAACAAAGTCATCCACAAAAGTTTATTACAGCGTTTTTTTGGTACAAAACGCCTGTATTTTGCAAAACTTGATTTTCTAAACTAAAAACGTCATCATTTTTCCGAAAACAATGTAAGCTCTCAAACTTGCATTCACCTGATTTTCGTAAAAACAAAACGAAATTTTCCGTTCTCCGAAGGGATATATTCCAAAATTTTCCAGCTTATATTAATGTTCATTCATAGTACTGCACATAAAAGCAAAATTGTTTGGCCTGTAGCTTGTTCTAACGTAGGAAAATTCCTGGATAGCAAGAAACGTCGGATTTTTCCCCATTTAGCCCCGTTTCCATGAATAAACCGATCTGAAGTGATCTCTTTATTATTAAACAGCTTTTGTTCATCAATTTAATACAACAAACAGAACTAACACCTTAAAATGCCTGCTCTGCTACTACCTCAAATTCTGATATAGACATTTAATGAGTTACGCAATCTACTGTATATTTCAGAATACAGCAGTGGCGATGCTATCTACACCAGGTGGATTTGTTCTGACTAGATAAGCAAAATTTCTTTAGAAAACTATAACCTTTTAATTCTCGGTAGCAAAATCAACAGTTAATGTTAACCTGGCTGACATCAAGCACACACGTAGCGCATCGCCAAATTTGATATCCTACCATTTTCGTGTAAAGCGTTTTCGCACCAACCGAATTCCGTTCATCGCTTAAAGTGAGTTTTCTCGTCGTATTTTAGACCCCAAACAAGCCGGGCCTTACATCAGCCGCTCTTCAAGCATTAATGGTCAAAACCATTCGGAGAGATCGCCAAAAGGCCAGAGAACAGAAGAAGCCCGACTCAGTTTTTCCTTCTCCGTTAACCCCCTCGCCAAATCCACCGTCTACTTCTCCCAGTTCCACAAGTCCCTCTTCTGTGGCGTTGAGTTCATCCAAGGACATGCCTTTTAGGGCGACGTCGCCGGCCCCGCCCTGGGCTGCCGCCCTAGCTTCAATCAACGCCTCTAGGACTGCGGTGACCTCCAGTAGTCGGGTTATTCACAAAAATAGTAGCAGTCATTGTCACTCCACCTCTGTCTGCCCAATACCAGTCAAATTATCTTCCAACCGACTTGGCTTCGGTGAGAAGTTTGGATTGTACAGGTCTGACTTAATCAAAGAGCCATCTTTTCCAGCTGACGCCTACACGGTTTGGCATTGAATGCGCTAAAGATGATTCAGCTGATTATTCTCATTGTTTTCGTTCTCACAACACCTAATTTAGAAAACAGTTTTAGTCAACTTTTATGCTCAGTTAACTGTCGTTTCAGTTCAAGCCGTGCCCTGTTTAATGAGATCCCCTTGTCAATGTTATTTTCGGTGCACACCGCTTGTTACTCCTAGTCGTCAGTTGCCTTTTATACTACGGTGAGCAAGGATGATCAGTAAGGAATTCTGAACGCCTAATCATCAGAGCAACCTAAAGATATAATCATACCGAATTTTAAACAGCGGCTCTCTATTGGCATGTTGCTTCCTTCGGGTGACTATTAGGTCAATTTTGGTAGATGTAGCTCAATTACCTAGTTGTACAGCGAGTGCATTTAAATTGTTCGATTCAAAAACCGAGTACATTGAGTGCTATCCCTCCCCTTAGGGATACCACGAACGTGTTTCGATACGAACTGCCTTGGTTACCGGTATTTCACTTGCTACCTTCAGGAGAAGGAGGTGCAAGCGCTGGAAAAGGAAGTTTATTCTCCTAGCGTCCGGATTCTCACTGAAGTCCACCTGTTGCACAAGGGTTGAATTACTTACGGGATGCATTTCTCATGCCACAACATACTCGTTGCAGTAATGGCTGGCTGATGCAATTCCACCGCCCGTGTTGATTACTGGCATGCTACTTACTCGGCGATTTGGCTCGCTTATGCGGTCACTGGAAATGGTGTGCGTTGCCGTGCTCGCAAAAAAATGGAGCATTCCACTATCGCACTGAACAACACAACTTACTTTCTTGAGAGCATAATCTTACTGGGGGTTGCCTGTTTTATGCCGCCTGCGAAACGAGTGTCGTGAGAACGCTAACCTGTGAGATAGACGCGACGTTGCTGGTAATGAAGAACTCAACTGCAACATCCCCGATCGATTGACACATGCGGTGTGTTTAAGAAACCGCCTTGGCCCGATTTTATAGCCTTGAAGTGCACCATGAGGGCACTCCTCTCCGGCCCATCGCGCCATTCTAAAGCACTCCGACTTACGAACTGGAAAAGTGACCGTTCCGACATCTTAACTTTCGACCGCTGTCTCAGACCCCACTCATTTTTTTTACCCATCTTGCAGAAACTTAAAGGGGTAAATCTTCAGTCAAAGTTATTATATTTTTTGGTGTCAGATCCCTCTTTGTTCGAAGGTTTGGCGGTCTAGACTATTGAATTAATACTGCAATGCAACCATGATCAAGCGGAGAATCGCCACAGAACCGTCCAGACGCACCAACAAGCGAAGTCCTGTTTCAAAGCGTTCACGTTCATGGACAAATATACGAGTAGGTAAAATGTATGTCAATGTGTTCATCGATTTCAGGACTCATAGCCGAGTGGTTCCCGCAGTGGTCAGTCACTGGTCTTTCAACATCACAGGCCGAAATTATGGGCTGGGTATGTGTAAAATACCGTTGCCATCGAACGGGATCAGGTGCTGGCACTCAAAAAACGGCTGAACGACACTCACTCCCTTCACTGAACCAGATGGCAAGGATGTTGAGTTACAATGCCTTTAACGGGTGCTCAGAACGACTGACTACGCAAGCAACTTTGTCAACCGGTGCATGTGCGAACGAAACGAGAGGCCGAATCCAACCAGGTCCACATTTTAGCGAGCGCTTCCGTACGTCAAGAACGCCTCGGAAACCGTCAGTCGCCTTCTCAAACCACATACAACAGTGAACTTTCAGCCTCCAAGTAATGAGGCTGAATGACCTACGGTTACCGCATCTCTCTTGCAGTTGCGGGCAAAGAAACTATGCTGGAGAACTTGGAAGACTCCTCCGGACGTGGATGACCAAACGGCTGACAGCGGTGATGAAAAGGAATGGTGCCAGCTCTGGCGTTATGACTCGTTCAACGCGACCCAGGTTCACCTTCAAGTCTGACGTTGACCATCACATGAATGGGATGAATGACGAAGTCCACCACGTGCCCACAAAGTGTGTGTGCGTGCAGAACGGTGACTTGCATGTGAATAAGTTTATAGTGACAGACAGATGCAGCATCTTACTCACCCATCTGATTCCGATGACAGGACCATGGCATAAGCATGGAGGCGAGCTCGTGCACAGCAAAGCAAGACAGATCGTCTGCATATGCCAATCTACCTGGTCCCCACAGCGTGTACCAGGCCTTCATATGAGTGGCTCGGATCTCACATGCGTGAGGTTGTAAAAGAGGTCACATTAAGAAGGAGCGATTAAGCATTTCTCACTCCTGAGAAGGACCAGGATACTCTGTCAATGGGCAGTCTTCCAAGCCGCGGCTTTTAGAGCTGATATGCCGTGAGGACGAATTGACCATTCGACCTCACTCTTCTCTCATCTAGGCACCAGTTTGTGGTCAGCCATCTGGCGTTGGGATTAGGCTCAGTGACTGGTGCGTCGTAAAGCCTCCGCATGCCTCCGCAACCCCTTCCCCCATATGCGACCGTATTTGTGAGCTCGTGCGGATTCAGCGCTTGAAGTCGGCCCATCTGACCCCGATTTCGGCCCAGCGCATCTACAGCGTAGCCCGTTGGTGGCAAGAGCAAGGAACCCTCTGCATTCAAGGGGTAGACCTTTGCCTGGACAGTAATCGGCCACCCGATATACCCCCTAGCGAACGTCGCATCTATTAGCAGTCCCAGCAAGCCGAATCATTGAAAGATTATGCCACTATTCCAAACGAGTGAGCAAACTGCGGGCAATAATGTCGTTATCGCACAAAGTGCTACCATGTACAATTACTGCTGGAGCTACTAATTTTGATGTGTGCTGCAGCATAGCAACTGCGTCCTTAAAATATCGCACCCCTTGTGCGTCTAGCACATTGATAATTGGCTCCAGTGGGAATCTGAAACACCAGGTGATTAAAATTCTTGTTCAAGCGTTCACATCGCCTTCTAAACCGCCCCTGAGACTCAAATTTTCACTTCAACCGACTTAGTTCAATTATTATTTTTTGGATGACGACGGAAAGACTTTTGGGCGGTTGTTTACATGAACGTTGAGTTATTAGCGCTTTCTTGTTAATTGGATGCGTATTGAACGTAAAAACGGGTTGGAATGTCTTTGTCGTCACCGTTATTTCTCGGGAGTAAACAAGAACTATGTGTGAGTTAAGAGTTAAATAGGTGAAATGCTAGGATTGGGTTATGACAGACATTTCATTATTAGAGGTTAGGGTGCCTGGGACTGTGATGACGGAATTTATCAGGGACATGGACCAGATCGTTTGGTGGTGGGCTCAAAAGGACTCGACCAAGGTTCGCCAAGCCTGGAAGTGCGTTACGATGGTTTTCCATGTGGGCGGATTCTGTGTGGTGGTTTTTCAGGACGCTTTGAAGGTATTTGAAAGAGGTTTTAAGGGTGTTCATACAGCCTCTTTTCTGTTCTAATCGGCGAGGAGTAGCTGTTTCGGCAACCAAACAGAGTCGAAGGTACTGCGTTCTTACGAATACGCTAGTCGATTCCACTGTCTGGGTCCTGGGAGTCCCTTCATATCAGTTCATCACCCTCCTCTTCATTAAGGTGACCGAACTTTCACGCCTGTTTAAGGTTTACATAGGCTGAGAGGCGTTTCCATGACGATGACACCAGCATTCCCAGCATGACGTTCAGGAAGCCGACTTGGAAATTTTAAATTAAAGATGGTATCGGAGCGATCTGGGCTGCAGTGTTGTCGCCAGTGATTTTTTCCTAAGTTGCGTCAAGGCGCTGATTATTGACAGTTACCGCATGTTCAATCTACTTCCTAACTTTTACTGATGGAGTTATAAACGCCGTTTTCGTCAGACGTTAGTGCATTCAGAGGCGGGTTGATTTTGGCCTGATTGCCTGTTCGCTTCAAGGACATTTATACCCTACGGTTATTAGGTCACATTTACCCCAAAATGGGCTCTTTTAAAATGCAGTTGTCCAAGCCAATGTTACATCAACTTTCAAAGCCTGATAATCGCCAATTACTCGCCAATCACTGGCGTCTTCGGACCTTCCAACTTCATTTACCTCGTCTGTACAAAGAAATGTTGTGGTTGGATCGAGCCCAAATTGGTATAACCTATCCTTACCATCCAAAAATACAGGGCTGACAAAGAGCCGAGTCCAGAAATATGCAAACTCTAATTGATGATGCTGAGGCCAACTTTCGTCCCGAGCAGTTAACCACAAATTAAAAATGGACCATAGGCGCGATTTAGAAGAAACTAAGGTGATGGCGTGGCCGGAAAAGACAGTTCGATATTTTATTAAGGCCTGCATAGCTATCCTATAAAATGTTTTATCGATCTATGACCTGCTTAGCATGCATAGAACTGTCACCGGCGTGACCCCGTTCCCAGACCTGAAACCGCTTTGTTTCTCACCGCCTCCTCCGTTTACGTACTCCCGAATGGACTAAAAACTGCGATAGCTAGATCGACAGTCCCAGAAATCGAGCTGTCTTCTTTTCAGCAGCTAAAATTACCTCGATTACCTTCCAAATTCTTCCACAGACAGATGCTAACTTTGGCACAAGATGGTTTCATCTTATTACGTCACAGCAAACGGTGAACCGACTTTAAAAGACAAGATGATACTATTTAAATAATTTTCGTACAATTTTTTCGATGCATTGCTATCGAAATCCCCGTCGAATCACGCAGTAATTCACACTTGCGACTCCGCTACGTGACAGTTTACCAAACTGCAAACTTTGGCAGAAAATAAGTCATTCTAATTCACCTCAAACAGTCTAATTTTGCACTTACCTACTTAAGTTTTTTTTCGGATTCTGTGGTTTCACAGACGAAGCTCACGCCAGCTTGGCTATGTTGGTGAAACTGGATAAAGCTTGGAAAAAACTTGTGGGCTAGGCAATATGATGCACTAAGTACGTCCTCTTTCCGTGCACTTTCTTCGGCGGTTATAATTTGACTCTAATTAGTTCTTCTCTGCCCAATTATGTTTTCGCTTTAAAAACCACACAAAATTCAAGCACCCAGTAGAGATGTCACGTTGTTGTGGCGTCCGCCGATTGCAGGACGGAAATGGGCATTCCCGTTTTGCCTCGAAGCTCAAAGAATGGAGCTTTCATAGGCGGTCGCAAAGTAAGGCAAAATAGCCATTCCAGTCTCCCTTGTCTTTGTTGTTAACACTTTTCGACCCAATGACAAGTCAAAAGCAAAAGTCCGAAAGCGTGAATCCCAGGATATTTTAGGAGTGGGGCATGAAGCTTGCTTCGGTAATCATAGTCGCACCACTCATCTTGGAGGTCATTTTATTCGTCGTAAGTAGAATGCCGAATTGATTTCATTCATATCACGTTGCAAAAAGCTGAATAAAAGTTCGATTTCAAACTGAATGGTTAACTTATTGGTGATATGATGCAACTCCTTCGCCACTTGTAGTATTTCTGTTACCCAATGGTCCGTCGTCTTTATGGAGTGGCTTTCTTTTATGGTTTTTAACAGTTCAGCGATGAACGGAACAATGTAATCCAAAGAGTCGGGACGGTTCTTGAAGGCCACATAAATAAGAGATTTAATGTCCACTCCCAGTCTGATGCCTTTCGCCAACGTGAGACGACCAAGAAATGCTCCGAAATGTTTCAATGCCTTTCCGTTGCATGGCTGTAGTCGTCCACTTTGTAGCAGTGTGTCGATCTCTCTGGTTAGTAAATGAAGAATATGGGAACGGAAATTATTCTGATGATCTGATGCAAGTAATACGAATTCGGCATACAGATTGACAAGATTAGGCTCCGAAGCGACGCGGTTGATGATAAATTCCGCAAACCAATTCATAAAGTGGTAGGGTAGCAGTGACATCACTTCGTCTGCCTGGCGTTGGAGGTTGTGTTCAGTGATATTATTCAGAATGAAGCATATTCTTTTCGTGATGCGCTCAGGCGGATGTTCACCGTGGGTAGGGATTCTGGACGTCATGTTGGACTCGCTTGCAGGGAAACTGCGAGTGCAGTGAGAAGTGCGAAGCTCTTAGCTTTCGAGTGATTCGACTGACAGCTTGGTGTTTTTAAATGGTGTGGTCAAATCGATCGTTACATGTAGCGCGTAATAGCTGAGCAAACTTACCTTCGATCGATACTATGGGGTAAACACGCCTGTCTGTGAAGCGATAGCACTATGCGTGAAAGTATACCACCTCACCGGTATCAGCCAAGGCGCATGTAATAAGCCGAAAAGTCTGAAACAAAGTTCACTTGGCTGATCTACGAATTTCCTTAAGTCTTTATAACGAGGGTCATCAAAAGAAACTACCGCACCTTTATTACTCATACCTGACTCGGTCATTCTTTTGTTAACAACGCGTGCCGGCAGCAAATTTTAATCTTATTAGTGCCTGCCTGCTTGAAATTCGATAACTTGACCAAATGGCCGCTATCTCTTACTAGGACCCTTCACTTTATATTCAATTTGAAGTTCAGTTATTTGCTACCAGTTCGCGGTCTAACATTTAGCTTATACTAAGTCGAAAAAGTGCAATTTTACGGGACCCTGGTCATCCGCTCGAGTTTTTAAAGTCAACGAGAAAGAATTTCTATGACCTGACTAGCATACTCGTATGCATAATTTTTACTTGGTAGGCTGTTCTGCGGCCTATAGAGTTTTAAAGTTGCTAAGTTCTTATTATTGTGCAGCGTTTTAAACGTAAGCAGTGGTCCGGAGCCTCGAATCAAAATGCTTTCATTTGCCAACGGTGGGACTTTTCGCATTTACATCCAAGAATGGTTTGCGATTAAATCTTAAAAGTAGCTCCCGTTTCAGACAACCACAAAAACGAAGTAAATTTGCTTGAATTGTTTATCGAATAATTAAAATACTTGATATTTTTGATGAAAAACTTGTCTACGGACCTAAATATGGGGTTTCCTCACAACGCCTGTGACGGCTGCGCATCGTGAATCGACTTAAGCATAACCTATGCTATTTAGGTTCCTGTTACTCTCCTGGGCTTTCCAAGACAGTACTTCAGAATACCCCATAAAGATAAGCGCATTTTTGTACAATCTTTACATACTGTTGGTCGAAAGAATTCCTTCATTTGTTTCAGTTTTCGGAATTCAAAAAGGTAAGTGTGCATTTTATGGTCACCTAAACAGGACACGGTAGTAGAAACGCCCACAATACGCGTGGCTTGGCGCCAAAGTCCGGGGACATTACAATTAGGTTTTCGGTGAGGGTTAGGCTTACATTTATGTTTGCGGTTAACGTCAGAGTTGGAGTTAGGGTCATGCTTATACTAAGGGTTATAGTCTTTATCCTGTTAAGCATAGGGTTTTGGTTGAGCGTAGGGATAGGGTTAGGATTGTGGTTACAGTTTAGTTTTATGCAAGTGTTAGTCTTACCGTTTAGACGAGGGTATATTTACCCGTGCTGAAATGTACCTAAAGGTCATCTGTTTTAAGCTGGCGGGGTCGTTCCTACTCCCATGTCCTGTTTTGGCGGCCATACAAGATATCCCAACCTTAAAAACCCCGAAATTTTCAGCTATCCGGCTCGCAGATTGCAAGCTCCACGGCATTCACTCGTTAAGGAGGGAGAACAAATTAAAGTTACAAAATTACAATTCAGTTAAACTAATGATTAAATATTTTGACCGTCCATTTGTCCCAGTCTTCAGCATTTCACCAAAGGGGCTATTCTGGCCAATGAGTGCTGAGAGCTGATCCGCATTGAAGAGAGAAAACAGTCTTTTCAAAATTCCAAAGATCTTAAAAAAATATTTTGAATGTTGCAATAATTGTTATTCAGAATGAATAAACCAAGCAAACCGAGAGAAGAGTCATTAGTACAAAACTCTTCGCTTCCTTAGGTGCATAATATTAATTTAGTCGGAAAACCACATAATTTTTGGAACAGGTCATGCATCGTATCATTATTTTGATACTGAATTAATTCAGAAACTGTTCGCACTCATTTTTTTCACCGGAATAGATTTTCCTTATGTTTAGCCTTGGTTAAGTTGGGCGCAGACGTTATCGAATTAGGCATTCAAACGTGAACAGGTGTTTTCCCCGAAAGATATTCAAATAGGAAAATATACAGGGACTGCTTTCACCTAAGAGCTATCGATTTCTATAATCGATAGGCAACTTTCAGCATGATAGAACTTACATAACTTCCGACTTTCTTCATTCGCAGGAAAACAATTTAGGTGACATAATTCAACCCTTTTTCGTCCTGACTGCCTGGTCAAGGGTCAACCATATTGACACGCCCACACGGTATGGAAGGGATTGGGCAGAAGGCGGCAGAAAATATACAGGGCCCTTATGTACTATAATACCGTCCTTTGGACCCCAAAAAGAGCCCATAAATTTTCCAATTTGAGGTGTTTGGCTTCTCTATAACAGGTATAACGGTGGCCTTTTCCTCTGATTTCTTTGATTCCCGGAGGTTATAAGATTCAGTAGTTCTCCCTGTTGTAAATCAACTGCTCAAACTTACCGTGATCTGCCTTGTTAATTTCGCTCTAGTCATTGCATTGACTGGAAGAAATTGGTCGCACTTTAATCGGCGCCATTTGCTCACACATAAAACTGGCTGAAAACTGCCGTCCCAGCACCCGGTGCTTCGACAGTCCTGCACCACGAAGCCCACCAGTTCCCCGAGAGCTCACTGCTGATCTGGGCGTGAATTTGTTCACAGGAAAGCCGATTCTCGTAGCAGCTACCACGTTCACTCTTCTCATACCCACCATGCTCTGAAGGCTCGGCGAAGTCAAAAAAAGACTGGAAGTTGCTGTAAACGCAGTCTCACTAGAATAAGAGGTCCGTCCACGGTTTGCCCCCACCTCCACACGCATCAGCCTTCACTTGGAGGTTGGATCTGTCAGAAAAGATGGCTGCTGTCAACGCCTCCTTACTAAGGGGCCACTGCTGCCTGTTCCTCAGTCATGAACAAACTAGCATTATTTTATCATTTGGAAACCTCTATAATCACGACTGTTGGCGTATTATGCTCCTTTTAAAACGCGTTTGATCAGGCGAAGCGCTTGAATCAAGATGGATCTACTTTACTATTCACTTCCCATATCTCAGTAGGCCGGCAGAATGTAGTCGACTGTTGGCAGTATTGGGAGTAATCGCTGACGTGACGTAAATTTACCATCGAACAGGTGACACACGAGGTTGATTTTCCATGGCGGAAAATGTCTCGTTATCAGATCCTATATAACTTCTCGCTCAAATTCATCATGTTTCTTCTGAAACGTTTGTCCATTTGATAGTGAGCCAGGTCGCTGTGTCCAAAAGGAATATAGTTTCTATTAACTGCGTCCCATACGAAGGCATGGAACAAGTTGGGGTCTCACTTAAACTCGTTTCACTACGACTAAGGCATCCTGCATACCAAAAGGTCCTGTTTTTGCTTAAAGCCAAAATGACGCACCCTGTTTGGAGGATGACCCGAAAGAAATTAATTCCGTGATTGACTGAGTCAGCTTTACCCCAAACGCTAATACGTGTCAGATAGAATGAACGCCCTCCAACTTGCCTTCGAATCATGAAGAATCACGAATCATTCACGCGTGGGTTCGTGCCTTTCGGAAATCAAGCTATAAAAAGTATCTTACGGACAAACTACTATGCAGTTTTTGCTGTTGGGGTACTAAGATGGACTGGGCCCTCTGTTAAGATCCCAGTCGTTGACCCCATCATATGAACGAAGCTGGACCTAAAGAAACAGCCGAGATTCAAACCAGTGGTGTAGTTTATTACATAATGTGGAATAGTTTTATCGTACCATTTTTTATACATGTTGGTCTACGAAGGGACGTATCCACGCCCTTTGAATTGCAAAAAACATGGAGCACTATTTTTCAATTAAGCTAAAAGTAAATATGAATGACCACTCGAACTGCGTCAGGACTTCCCCTATTGCAGTTTAGCCCACAAGGACATGCGCTAGCAGGGATATGTTGACTCTAAAGACAGATTTTTCTCTTAATCTGGGCAGAATATCTGAAACATATCAACGGTATTTCGGAGTAAATTTTAAAGTTTTTGATGATGCACTTTCATAAACTTCTTCATTATATAGGGTACACATTAACAGCCTTTAACGAGTAGTAGTCTGCAAGTCATTTTCGTTCGCAGAATTTTATTTCTGGTCAAATTACGGTAGATTAAGTGTTGCTTAAGACTGCCTTCGCGAAAATTACGACGCCCTTAAAGTCTTTAGAGTCTATATGAAAAGACAATGAAGGAAATTCGCGTCAGTTTAACCAGTTTTCTATACAAAGAATTGAATGCTTGGTAAGTATATTTTAGGCTCAGCAAAGCTCTGCAGTGGAAAGGTTTCCATGCAAGTTAAAACTGAGATCGGTCCGATTTTGTGACAGTACCAGTAAGCCTTGCAAGTAAGCTAACCGAAAATTTCAAAAATAGAGTCATTTTATTTTGGAAAATGTGCTATTAGTTGGGAAACGACCTTCACGCAGGCATAGGAATAACGACGGTGAAGGCAGACAGCCTATGAAAAGTATAATAACAATGTTGCCTGATAAGCAGGCAGTGAAATGGCACATTCTTCTCCTTATTCTTCATCTTCATGCAACTTAACACATAATCTGAAACAACAGCCTCCTGTAATTCGATAGCATTTAGGCTGCTAAGTATACAAATTATGAGATGTAGATTCATCCTAATAGCAAATAGAACTGTAACCTAGTTTGCGCAGGAAATGAATATTCGAATTTGGATATGCGTATCGAGTTGGAGGATGCCAAGTGTTTTCGAATACTTATATACTGCGAAATATGGAATTCATATAGTACACAAATGGGGGGTCAGTGTCTGACGTCGACGCAAAATCTGTATACCGAATACCATTTTCTTATTAGAACGCAGTCTTAAATTATCTCTATTTGTGTCCTCTCCAATCCCCAACGTACTATTCGTTTGTATTGCAAAAACACACAAACACTTTCTATCATGCAGAAAAATACTAGTCATCCGGTCAGAAAAAAAAGTTAGATCAAATATATGAAGGTCGGCAACTAGAATGTAGATAGATGTTGATTGTCTGACGGAAAAGAAGATTAGGAAAGCTAAGGACTAATTAAATGACTAATGTTGTCAGATGGACTCTGGTCGTCTGAAAGAAACACCGTGTATTACGTAAGACGCGAACGCAATTACCCATGCGAAGGAAGAACATTAGTCTGCAGTCTGCTACGAGCCTCCCTTACTCGCGTTCTTGAGTGCTCCGTTTAACTAATGTAAATACCGTTTGCGATTGGCGCTCCATTTGCTTAAGAAGTAAAATGAAAGAAGTCGAATCAGGGCTTGGTGGTTCTTCCCGACTTGAGTGACTTGAGTAGTTCCGGTAAGTTTTTGTCCCCCGAAGTTGAAAAAAAAGGTTTGCAAACGTGGAACAGATCCTTATTTTCGGAGAACGTAAATTTTTTTGTTTGCTGACTGTTGGACCGTGACAGGACGATTAAGAGCGCAATCACTAATTGAGAGTTCGGTTGCTCAAATCCCAGCCGCGATGGCTAACTTTTGTCCCGCGTGGTATGGTCGTGGATATTTGCATTTCCCATGCCGGCACGATCTCTATGAGACACTGCATTAATTTGTAAGAAGCAGCATAACTATGCAAGTAAGTAGGCTTCTGAACAAAATTCCGAATGGAATGTTAAAAAGAAAGCAAATAACCACTTCGCCCTCAAAGCGAGTTTGTCTATGGTTCTCCGTTCCTTGCTGATGCCTGACCACTTCACTGTTGTAAGACTGTTTTCTGATACCTGTAGGAGTTGGCCTTCGCAGAGCTCCGAAGTAATCTGAGTCAGTTACCTTTTTAAGTTTCCGATAGCAATTTGCTAGGGGCTGCAGTGGAGGATGAAGTTATCGCCTATAGTGTGCTTGACGAACACGATGTCTCTCGGCACTTCTCAACTGATCCTCGTTAAACACGAAAACATGTGATCAAATTTCAACTTTATTCGTTGAGGCGTAACATCGGGCACTGATTAATGGCCGAAATATAAAAACGCTAGGAGATGAGCAAATTTCAAACTGAATTCAAAGGATGCGTCACAAGGCGATAGATGTGGGTGCTGTTCGGAGGAGCAGTCCTAATCGATTCGCTCACACACCGCCCTAACGACTCTTTCCACGCTTCCCTATCGATCCACCCATAAGCCTTGCGCATGGGGATATCGCGCAAGCTGGAGACAGGGATTAGTGAACTACTCAATCATTCGCATAATTCGGAAGGCCAGTCGAGATGCTAACCCCTCAAGGACACTATCGCATTGATCCAATCGCAACCCAACCTTGTTAATACCCGTACCACCTTTTTGCCTTAAATACACTGTAATAAGATATCAATAGACTTAGACTCTTCCACCCTCTCTGTTGGGTTCTACTTCGGGAGTTCGGTCAAGTTGTTGGACGGCGACCATCAAGGCTTGAGGCAAGATGATAACAATTGGCGACGCAGAACTCGCTATGTCTATTTCCGTGGAGCAATCAATGTCTATACGGCAGCAACAGTGGGCTCAGTTCGAGGCAGCCCACTTTAAGATGATGATGCAACAATTTAGTTCGCATTTTCGCGATCCAGAACCCTCTGGGAAACAGTCCATGTCAGCGGACGCAGTTGCTGTTTGCATAAGTGAATATTTTTACGATCCCGATTCCGGTGTGGTTTTCTATGTCTGGTTTAAGCGTTTGGAAGATATTTTCGGCGTTGAATTTGTCAATGCGGAAGAACCCTTGAGACTTCACATTCAGAGATCTTCTGGGAGAAGTCATAATTGTTCAATATTCAATACCAGGGCCTCAAACTGAGGAAGAACGATACAGACGATTTTCTGACTCTCGCCAGCATTGTCAACCGTGAGTGTGAAAGTTCAAGCTGCAAACGATTACAGAAGATCAATTTAGGTGCCTAATCTTCATGTGCGCTCTTCAGTCACCCAACAATGCTGAAACCAGAACTCGTCTGCTCAGCAAAATTGAACAGGATCCCGACTCCACCCTACAGACATGGACTGTCGAATGTCAGCGGCTCAAGAATCTTAAACATGATTTTGTCATTGTGGCACAATCCAGTTCCTCACTTGCCGCCACCAGCGTTCATGCCATCACCCACACAAAGTCGATGTCATTACACATGTCCCAAGACTCGATCTCCAAAAATCCACCAAAAGCATGTTGGCAATGCCGTGATTGGCATTTCGTTCGCTTCTGTCCATTCAAGAAGCACGGTTGTCAAAAATGCCCTAAGCGAGGGCACAAGGAAGATTACTGTCGACCAGGCCAACCCTCCAAATCAAAGGTATGCAATAGGAGGAGGAGGCGTCTCAAATACTCTTCGGTCCACTCCGGTTCAGAGTCGCACTCCATTCTGGCCGCGTGCAAGACTGAGGTTGAGGCACGAAGAAAGTACGCTACGGTTATTATCATTGGCAAAGCAGTACGCTTCCAGCTCGATACGGCCTCAGACATTAAACTCATCTCCTAGCGTATTTGGCACATGCTCAGACGGCCTCCGGTGGTCACATCGAAGAAGAAGGCGTTAAATGTTTCTGAAGGGATTATCCAGCTCACAAGTGAGCTTAAATGTGGCGTTTATTTTGATGGCATTCAATTCAAGGGAACATGCTTCCTCACCAACCACCCGAACCTAAACTTACTTGGCCTTGACTGGATGGAGAAACTCGGTCTTCTGGAATCGCCACTTAATCGTGTTTGCATTAGTGTGCAGTCATCTTGGATGAGTCCCGCCAACTCAAATCAGCTGACTGCAAAGCTAATGTCTACTCTACAGGAGAAATTCGCTTCAATTTTCCAAGACGGTCTTGTTTGCTGCACCAAGATGAAGGTGATTTTACGTAATCAACCGAATGCAAAACCTGTGTTCCGATCGAAATGACCAGTACCTTATACCACATTTATAGTATTCGATCAAGAACTTGAACGCCTCCAGCGAGTTGGTATGCTTCAGCCAGTTAATTACTCTGCATGGGCCGCGCCTATTGTGGCCATCAAGACGGCTACCGGCAAAGATCGAATCTGTGCTGATTTCTCTATCGGTCTCAATGCCGTCCTGGACACACATCAGCATCCCCTACCGGTGTCGGAAGTTCTTTTAACTAAGCTAAATGGTGGAAATAATTTCGCTAAACTTTATCTTTCTGATACATATCTCCAAATCGAGGTAGCCGAAGAATCCTGACAGCTTTTGACTTTTAACACTCGCTACGGTTTGTTCCAGTTCACCCACTTGCCACTTAGTTTTAAGAACGCTCCCGCCATCTTCCAGCAAACCATGAACACCATGCTGACGGGCACCGAAGGAGCCGCTGCCTATCTGGATGATATCATTATCACTGACTCAAATCAAGATGAAAGGTTGCAACTCCTGGAGACAGTACTCAGTCAGATTCAGGACTATGACTTCCACCTGTGTCAGGACAAGTGCAATTTTTAAATGACCTCTGTGAAATACCTAGGTGTTATAATCGACCAGATAACATGGACGCCATCCAGCAGCTGCCTCCACCAAAGGACGTAAATTCCTTATGCACTTTCTTGGGTCTCATGCGTAACTATGGCTCATTTCTTCCGGATATGCACTGCCTTCGTCATCCGATGAATTAACTACTCAAGAAAGATATCAACTGGATCTGCTCGCGAGAACGTCCACAGGCCTTTGAAGAAGTAAAAACAATGTTGAGCTCTAATTTACTGCTCACACACTTCAAACCCGTTCCGAAAATGGTCGTTACAGCGGATGCCTCAAACTCTGGAATCGGCGCCGTAATTTTACAAGTCTTCCCCGACAACACAGAGAAGGCTATTTGACATGCAGCAAGCTCACTAACGTCTGCGGAACGCAACTACGGACATACCGAGAAGGAGGTTTTGACCATTATCTTCGCCGTGAAGCAGCTCCACAAGATGCTTTATATCCGCCATTTCACCCTTCCAACGGACCATAAGCCTCTTCTTGCAAATTTTGGCTCGAAAAAAGCCCTCCCTTTATACTCAGCACACCGTCTTCAGCGCTGGGTGACCATGCTGCTGGGCTAAGACTTCGATATCCGGCACCAGTCGACCATAAACATGGGCCAGACAGACGCACTCTCGCGCATAATCAAGTCGCGGACTAAGGAACCTGATGACACAGTTATAATGTCCGTCTACGTGGAGTCTGAGGGTCACAATCTGTTTAGGGATTGCATTCGCACACTTTCTGTCACTTTTGTGGAAGCGAGACACGCAACACAACAGGATCAACTGTTGAGACAAGTCATTTACTACAATCGCACTCGGTGGCCTGCAAAGCTTTCTGAAGAACTGCAGCAGTTCTACCAAGGATAAAATTCTCTGTCCACCGTTAATGACTGTATCCTGTTCTATGAGCGTGTTTTTGTTCCACAGAAACTGCAACCAAGGCTCCCGAGGTAGTTTCACATGGGACATCCAGGCATCAGCCGCATGAAGGCTCTCGCTCGCAGTTATGCGTACTTGCCTCACATGGACCAACAATTGGAACAGCTGACCCGCTCACGCACCAAATACGCCTTCGCATCCAAGGCGCCAACGAAGACCACACTCAAGGCACGGTCTGTCCAACAAGCCCCGTAGTCCAGGGTTCACATCTATTACGCTGTACTGATCAATGGTCAGAACTTCCTAATTTTATTCGACGCATACAGCAAATAACCGGAAGTCTTTCGCGGGAACGCATGACAACCGGAGCCATGATCAACACTCTTCGGCGACTGTTTAGCAGATTTGATTGTCCCGAAACGTTGGTGAGCTATAATGGAGGGCAGTTCACATCAGCCGCCTTCAATCGATTCTGCAAGCAGTCGAGCATTAACCGCTTGCGTTCGCCACCATATCACCCACAGTCCAATGGACAGGCTGACTGATTCGTCGACACGTTCAAGCGGGCTCTTCAGCAGTCCAAAGAGGTGCTCGAAAAATTCCAATTGAACTGTCAAGCAACACCGAACCCAAACGCTCCATACGGGGTCTCTCCTGCAGAAGATTTTATGAAAAGAACGTTTCGCACGCCATTCAAAGTAATTCGTCCACTGTTACCTGGAAGCACTGGTGATGAAACCGTCCATCCGACGCCGATGGAATGGCAATTCAACTGAAGCCATGGAGCAATGAAAGGTTATTCCATCCGGGTGAAACAGTGCTGGCAAAGGATTACAGGAACAATCGGGAACAGTGGACGCTGGAACGTGTTCACCAAAATTGTGGTAACGTGGTCTACGAGATTTTGGTCAGAACAGACATTTGGGTGCGCCACGCCAATCAGTTAAAACACACCGAATGTACTGACGCACAAAGCCCCAGCCAAAACCTATCACTGGAACAACTACTGGACACAGTATACCTGCCAAAAGCAAGGTTAGAATCCCCAGTTCCAGTGGCAAGCCGATTCCCTCAAACACTTAGACGATCGGGTCAAAGAACAACGCAAACGGTTCCGTTTGCAGCGAGTTGTCGGTGCCCGGAACAGACTTCATTAGGACGTTATAATGATGAACATGGCAGTGGCACTCAAGTATTAACTAGCTAGGCATATATTTATGTGAAGGATACCGTTCAAACGGTCAGGAAGGTACTGTCATGCCAAACCAACGCTTTGCACATACCTACAGATGACGATGATATCCATTATTTTACGTTAGACTATATACCGCAGGAAACCTGTGAGTTAATCCCTAATTTAAAATATTTTTAACGCGAAATATGTTATTTCCTATTTTATAGTCACAAATTTATTTTAAGATGAATATTGTACAGTTTTAAAAGGGTCTTCAAAGGCGATTTGTCGAGAAGCTAATATGCCTGACGCAAATAGCCTACCCTTCCTATCATCTAGGGACAAGGAAAACGTGGTTGTACATCATTTTATCAAAGGGCTCCCTAAGGTGATCTGACCTGTTCCCTCCAACTACAACCTCCCGATAACTTACAAGATGTAGTTACGCGAACTGATCGTTATTTGCGCATCGAGGACGCAAAGGACATAATAGATACAGAGGACCTCTCCAATTCGCACGGCATCCGTTACTCCACTATTTCGCGATATGACCAACATTTATATCGTTGACAATTTAATACACCCAGCCGATACAATCATAATCACCACGGATGGGTTCCTCGTCAACCCGGCAATCAACCGTCACCTCATATTCCGGCATGCATGTCATAAGACCACGGTATGATTGCCATTACTTCACATGCACAAGTTCCCCATTTTTAGTTGCCTCATTTTATGCTATAGCTGAGGTGGCTAATACATCTACACAGGCGTTGATTGATACTGGAGCAAAAGTATCCTAAGTTATTACCTGAATTTTACCATCCGCCATTTATCACAAGAGAGACCAGACAGGGAACCTATCGCACCTCAACATGGCAGCTCGTTCACCTTAAGAACAATTCGACTCGGTATCCCTAACCGTTATGTTTCCATATCTTACGGCTGAGCATAACTTTATAGTTGGCCCCCATCTCAAATGGGATATCCTACTGGGAATAGATTTTCTATCGTGGTATGGATATTATATTGACGTACGAAATAGAGAAGTTAAATTTAGACAAACGGCCGTTAGACCCAAGGCTGCAATTCCTGCCATAGAAGAAATTGCCACGTGTGTAGCGATTCAGGCCGTTATTCAACTCCCACCTACTTCGATTGAACATATCCTGACTAAGAGGGACTGAAGTGATTTTGTGATAAATTCACGTAGAGATATGTTGCTTGAATTTGTTGATGTTTTCGCATGAGATGAGCACTCATTGCGTTGCACAAGTCCCCTCCGGGCAACGCAAAGCCCATATGGTGACCCGCAACTCGTATACAAGCTCATCTACAAGACGGAGTCGATGCGTTATTAGATACTGTGTTCGCCAGAGGAGTAATCAAACCCTCGCGTTCTCAGTGGGTTTCACCAGCAATATTAGTGCTAAAATAAGATGGTAAAATTCGTTTTTGCATAGACTACAGATGTTTGAATGCTGTAACAAAACGCGACTCATTTCCACTACATTACATTGATTGGACACTTAACACTCTAGCTGGATCACGGTGGTTCTCTACCTTGAATCTACTGGCAAGTAGGAGTGGAACCTGCCAGTCGTCAGAAAATGGCTTTCATTCTCCTACATGGCCTTTATGAGTTTGAAACTAGGCTTTTTGACCTCTGTAATGCAACGGCAACGTTCCAGTGACTAAAACAGGTGTTTCTTTCAAATCTTTGCCCACGCCAGTGTTAAATATACCTGAATGACGTGGTCATTTTTGTAAAAAACCATTAGTCAACATAACCGGAAACTACAGAGGAACTGCTAGCTTTACGAGACACAGGATTAACGCTTAATCCATAGTCAGCTCAGCCAGTATTCAGGTCTGCCCGAAAAAGATAGAGACTACACTCTTGGCCAACGCCAAACACCCCGACGGACGTGAGAAATTTTGTCAGATTGGCGTCTTACTATCGATTTCTCCGGCATCGCCTGTCCATTACACGGGCTTACGGAAAAGAGATGAAAATTCAGTTGATCCGAGGAACGCCAATCAGCGTTTGATTAACCTAAGGCTCGCCTTTCCACAGCTCCCATATTCATGCTTCCAAATATTTTGAATGCAGCACTACCATTCATTCTTTATACAGATGCCAGTGCATTGGCTATGGGAGGCGTCTTGCCATGAGATGATGAAAGCGGACTGGAACGAAGAATCTGCTTTGCTAGTAAAAACACCGTCAAAACCCCAACGAACGTATTGCACAGATCAGAGAGAACTATTAGCTATTACCACTTTCTGTAAACAGTTCTGACACTACCTATTAGGGAAACCCTTCATCATCCCTTTGGACCATAAAGACCTCCAGTGACTACAAAAATCAAAGAATCCAGAGGGACAACTCGCCCGTTGCCAAAAAATCTTACAGGAATACGATTGTACTTAAAGCTACTGCCCTGGTAATCAACATAACATTGCAGATACCATGTCCCAACGCCCTACATACTTATTGCATTCTGACGAAAAGACTACTACCCATGAAGTAAATGTCATCTACGCGAGCTGGTCGACAAGACAGCATTGGGCCGTTGCACAGAGCATGTATCTTGACACTGTAATCATTTATGATCACGTTTTACATGGATGACACGATGAGTTACGTGGGTCTTCAGAAGAGGCACGAATACTCCGCAGCCAATGGGCCAAATTACATATTGACAACGATGAGACGATGTCTCATGCGTAGAAAACAGCTCGGGCGCGGAGCACGTCAGCTTTACTGAGAGCTCACCAAGGCACGTACGATAGATAAGTAAGTTGCGTGAATGGCTCTTGCATTCAAATTTAGCTCACAATCATCTACTAAGGCGCCTTCGATTGAAAAGCCGACAGTTTCAATGTCAATAGCATTTTGCCCCATTTTGAACTGTGCGTTGTCTTTGGGTGTCGAACGAACTGGAATAAATGTTTATATGTTGCATCCAGTGAGATAACACCTCCATATACTTTATGAGGGACGTTATTCTAGGTGCCCTCTTTAGCTTACTGTTTGCATATTCGTAAACATTACTGGCTGCATTTATTAATATAGCACCTCTTGGGCGCGTACAATATCTTCTGATGTGAGCCGTCGCTCAAAGAAAGATCTAAGAATCGATATTTGATTGCAACATTCAAACGAGGCATTTTCAAATCTAAAGTCGCATTAATTTTCATATGGACCTTGTTCCGTTAGTCACATGCCAGTGGCGTACATCATTGCATCCCGATTGCGTAGCAGTAGTGTGTATTCCCGTTTTGGTTTGGACCTGAGGATATGGGGCCTGCACATGACAGCTAGTAATTAATTACTGGCGGTAGTTTCGGGGTTAATTATTTGACAAATTGAAGTCCATGGTACTATCCACCTAAGAAACTGATTCCCACATCTGACCTTCAATGTGACAAGAAGGAGCAAAAAAGTATGATAAATGCTTACGCACATGCACAGAGATACTTGATTTGCCATTTGTGAATTCGGAATTTATATTTGGTTAGCGCCTGCAAGGCACTGTCTAAACAAAAATCAGTAACAAAATAAAAATTATGACAATGTGTGCAAATAAAATGTACAAATATTTAATAATGTAGGCAGTCATTGTCCTGTTAGGTCAACAGTTGGCGATGTTTTGAAATTAATAGTGAACTAGACAATAGACAGTGAAAAAGAACTCCTACCGTAAAAATGGAGGCAAAGTTAAATAGGCCTCCATTTTCGAATAGAGGGTAGGAGAAAAAACTGCCTAGGAAAATAAGTTAAGGTGGAAGAGTAGGCTAATACTGCAGTAGCATTTCCGAATAAGATAATGAAACGTCGATATGGCTCGTTCTTGATCACTATGGCGCAGGAAACAAAATCTCGCGAAAAAGGCGTCAGTAAACTTGAGGCCTCAGCATCTTTGGATCCAGAATTTAATTCTGATGATGGTAAGTTTCCAACGAAATGGCAGCATTTTAGACTGTGTACGTCCGGATGTGTATGACCGAATGACTTCATCTTTTGAATGACTGGTTATATAAGGACACATCATGGTTGTAAGAGGGCAAATTAAATTCCCGATGGTCCTTTCTCCGAGTCATAGAGAAAACTGCTCGGAAAAGATGAAGAAACCAAAAGGTTAATAGAATGAGTTTTAAGATAAATGCGCAGTCATCGCTTGAATGCAGCTAGACTAGTTAACAACCGTATTTTGATAGGCAAGTTATTCCAAAGAAAGCTATACCTAGAAGCAAAGAAAAGAGAGCGTTTACACGTGGAGGATGCAGGAGGAGGCATAATTAGTGCAGAATTTCTCAGGTTATAAGGAGGACTAACGGGGGAGATTAAATCTATTATTTGGTCGAAAAAGGAGACAAAAACCTGCCTCCCGTATCCTGACCCAAAGAAATTTTAGCTTCGTCGGTTGGCATCTGGTTGAGTAGGAAGTATTTGAAAGGGTCGGGTATAGGAGATTTTTGTGAAATGTCTTTGGACCTTTTCAATTTTTTAACGGCTAGATTCGTTCATTAAACCGAAGAAAGGACAGTGAAATTCAAGAATGGGAAGTACAAACATACGATAATTTCAGGAAGATAGAAATTATAAGATATAAAATCGCAAATCTGAGCAGCTTGGGCAGTAATTCTATCGGCATGAGGCGAAAGATCTAATTTTTTGGTGTAGCTTAAGCCTAGGTCCTTGATGGAGGAACATTCAGTCACAGGGCAACCTCTAAAAATAACAGGTTGTGGTAGCCCTACAGGACCAAAACGCATGTAGTGACACTTAGAAGGTGAGAACTCCATTAGCTATGTGGAGCTCCACGCCGAAAGAGCGTCTAAGTCCGAATGAATTTGTTCTAGGCATCGTTCGGCCATAACGTTCGAGAAGGAATACACGCATTTGAGGATCATTAGCATAAATATAAGATTGAGGCTGTTTAACTATCGATGAAATATCATTTGTGTTAAGTAAGAATAGCAAAGGACCTAACACAGTACCTTGAAGGATACCGTTCACAATAGGGGTAGCACTTGAGTATGAGGATCACACTAAAACGTTTTGTTTTCGATCAGATAGGTATGATCTAATAAAGTCAGTAAGGGGACTACGAAATCCTATAGCCTCCAGTTTAGCTAGAAGTCGTCGATGAGACACTTCATGGAAATGCCTTACTAAGATCAAAATATATAACTAATGCAGGTAGATGATCATTACGAAGAGAGGTTAGTAGATTAAGAAAAGACATATGGCACGTTTCACAAAAGTAGTCCGGTAAAAAGCCATGTTGGGAGGAGTTGAGACTTTGATTACTTATGCAAAAATCCGTAAATTGTTCTGCAATTAGTTTCTCGAAGAGTTTAGCAATAGAGAGCGTTTTATGAACACCGCGATAGTTATTAATGTCAGAGCGAGAATCAGATTTAAAAACTGGAATTATAATAGAAGTTTTACCAATAATCGGGGAAGAAACCGTTTTCGCGAAAAACTGAGAATTATTTGCTCAGTAGCGGTGGAAAATCTCTTAACTGTTCAATAAGTGTAGTGGGAGTGCTATCAGTTCCAACCGAATGTGAATTTTTCAGATGAGCTATTTCTTTTTGAATACTTGAAGGCGAGAAATTAATGGTTGTTGGATGTAAAGTGGAAGTTGAAAGCAGAGGAATTGAGGAAGTGATGCCAGTTTCAATGGTTGGCAAAAATGAATTTAACAATTCTGCTTTGCCCAAATCCTCTGTAATGAAATTTTTGTTGCAATCAAGTAGAGGCAGAATTACATTCGGACGCTTAGCCGATGACCGAACATGGAAGGCTTGAGCAACAGATTTGGATGAATTCGCATTACTTAGTGCCCAAGACTCCCTATGCCTATCTCGCGTGATCCTAATTTTAAGTGATAATTCAAATATTTGTGGAATCCTTAAGTGAAACGACAAAGACCTTTCAGATGGATCATTCAGTTGCTTTCGTAATTTTTTAAGGCTGTTTTGAATAAAATGTGGAACAGTAGAAGAGGCTGTATTTGAATGAAAAATCTTAAGCGGGATAAAAACCTGGATTTTTTCTGTAAGGCTCAGCAATAGCTCATGGAAAGAAGTTTGGATCGTTGATTGAAAATATGCTGTGCCAATCTAGAGTGCTTCCGAAATTATGTGTTACTTCATAGTTTGTGTTATTAAAGTCAAGGTTATTGCATTTTACCTCAGGCTTTGTGGAAAGGGAGACTGGAAAACAACAGTGAATTAGTGCGTGATCATTTGTGAATAGGTTACGATGGAAATTCATACAGAGAGGGTGAATATCATTTGCAAAAATTAAATCTAAAATGCTGTCATTTCTATTCACTGAACTAACCAGTTGGGACAAGTCTGAAAAGTTAATAGTATCGACCGATTTCTGAAGTTTTGGTGGAGAGGAATTTGCCTCCCAGTCAATGTCTGGCAGATTGAAATCACCTACGATTAGTTTGACATCAAATTGAGTCCCTGCAACTTTTTCAAATAATTCAGGGAACTCGCTTTCATTGCCAGAATAACATGAAGGATTATAGACAGCCAATTACCGCTTTTTATTGTGCGGGCGGATGACTGAAACAAAGCGTACATTTGAAGATAAGGACAAAATGCTCAGTTGAAAAGGGAAATGCTTAAAGGATGACTTAATATAAAGGAGGCAACCACCGCCATGTTTTTCAGCGCGGTCTTGTCGGTACAAATTGAAATTATCTATAGCAAGCGTCGAGTAATCAATAAGGGAGTTATGCACAGCAAATCTGGATCAAGCTCAAAAGCTACTTTTCGAAGCTCAGCCATCTTATTTACAACTGATCTCGCATTGAGTGAAAATAAACTGAGCGTATTCCTGATCTGCAGGTTACGCTCATCAGTATTTATAAAAAGGAAGCTTTGGTGGCGGAGAAGAAAACTGGAGAGAAGAAACAAAAAGTGGGAATCAAAATTACTCTGGTCTACAATTTTTCGAAATGTTACTGTTAAAAGAACTGAGAATATTGTACAGCGGCATATTTCGATGAAAACCATGGAAGGGAAGGCTATATTGTGGCGTGGGAAAGATATAGGGTGCCATAGAAATGAGATTTTGAGGGAAGTTAGCATAAATTGGCGGAAAACATGCATTTGAAAAAGGAATAAATGATTTCGAAAAACTGTTTACATAATTATACGACTTACTTAATTGGAGATTTTGGATACTTGTTGGGTTGGGAAAAATGCTAACGTTAGCGTTCGCATCTGTTGTAGATGGTGAGGTGTTAGCAAGTTTCCCATCGGTAATGACATAGCTGATTTTGACGCTTGGCTTAGCAAATGACTCATATTTACTGGAGGTTTTCTTAGGTGTACTAGATTTGACAGATATAGCAGGCAAGGTTTGCTTGGGAGGGGAAAGAAGTGGCGTTGACACGATTTCACTCGAACCAGGAACTAGGTGAATGTGTGAAAATTCAAGTGGAATCGAAATTCCTGTTAATACGGGGGCCGAGGGCTTGCATAAGCTAGAGGGCCAACCTCTAAGCTAACTTTTGGTATTGTAGATGTAGACTACGGCTTCTCGTTGCTAATGAGGGTGAAACTCGACTTTCCCTTGGGGTTTCATCTCTACAGATAAACAGCTTGTTTTTCTTTAATAATTGAGCTGAGTGCTCATGCTCAGAGAAAATAATGTCCACTTCAATCGCCGAAAACAGTTTGGCGGGTTTTTACTACGAGACGATGACATTTTAGCTTCCACGACGTTAAAGTTAAAGCCAAATAAGTAAAGGAAATGAAATGCGACGTCCAGGGAGATTTTACTCTTAGGGACGTTTTTTAAAAGAAAGTTGAAACTTCTCTTATGTCGCTCATATGACTCAGTACTAACCATGTTTATAAATGGCTCAAGTTGCTCGCATTGTTGAGAAGGAAGTGAAGACAACTTTCCGTCAAAAATGGTACCAAGGATCGTGAACAGAGAACCATATTGAGACATAAAAATATAACAATTTTCTAGGACGTCAAGGTCAAGTTTCTTCATGTTTACTGTGGGTTGCTCTAGTGGAAGTTTTACGCTAAGAGGACATTTGCGTCTAAGCGCTGACTGAGGTTTCATATTGAACTTACATTATCAGTATTTTTCAAAGCGATAATACAAAAGGAAAATTGTCACTAGTGAAGTTTTATGTAATAAAAGATGCACTATTTGTAAGATCTGTTTTAGGCAAAGCACTGCAAGCAAAAATCTTCCTGGTAACGAGTTTAGACTGTCAATAGAATTAGCGAAGAGGCTATGCAGGATGAAATTATCTCAACTGGTATAGAAACTACTGCAAATTATTTTTCACTGAAAATAATGCATACTTACAATATTTAAACTCTTGCTCAATAATTAATTTTTAGATTCCGTTCTTTTTACGTAAGTCTGCAAGAACTATTATGACGCTATGTCGAGTGAAACAGTGGAAAACCGTATATTTCTCCATATTGTCAAATACAATAACTGCAAATGTGTGCAGTTGATAAAGAGTTAGAAATACAAATTAATTGTTAACAATTAAGCTAAAAGTTACGACAGGAAACGAAAAAAATCTGATTAAGATTCGAGAATTCGCTTATCTTCGAATTTGAACCAGCCGTTTCTGGTTTATTTGCCTTTATCAGCTAATGATACGTGCTTCCCTGACTACACACCCATGACTGGAATACACGATAATTTGCTACTTGATCGAATTTCTTACCGGCCACTGAATAACAGAGGTTGTTTGCATCCCGAGATAGTATAATGAAAAGAAAAATGCTCTTCGGGAAATGGAGTTTTACTCGTAAATTTTCAAATTTTCTCAAATTTTCTCCTCTGTTCATTTCGTCTGACGACGGGTTGGTGTCACCAACTTGAAAATTTACGAGTAAAACTCCATTTCTCGAAGAGCATTTTTCTTTTCATATATATATATATGCAGTATTGGAAATAAATATCGTATATATCTTTGAAGTGTTACAGGCGTTCCCCCGATGAAGCTATTAATGCACAGTTATCGTTGCTTATGTTCAATAAATATATAATTGTGGACATTTAACATGTTTTTGAGTCAAAGCATAACATATCTTCGAATGCGTTTTCACGATCATCGGTGAAACATTATGAAAGAAAGATAGAGCGTGAAAGATTTTACAATGATGGCTTTAAGTTATCATAATGTGAGAGTCGTCTTTTGTCAAATATTATGCCATCAAGTTTTCTTTTAAAATCAGAAATGCTGTTGGCGATAAACGTCCCGTTTGGTAACGAGTTCCAAGGTAGTACCACTCGTTGACTGAAGTAAAACTTTCTGAGGTTCAATCGTGTGCGTTCGCTATTGACATTGTAAAAATGAGCACGCAAACGAGTTGTGCAGGCAAACTCGAATAAATACTCCGCTCTCAGGAAGGAATCATGGCCCCTGATTATCCGAATTGTCCAGAGCAGGCTACAACGTAAGTGCCTGTAAGAAAGAGGAAATAAGTCAAGCTATTTTCAATCTGTCTTGGTACGGTAAAGCCTTAAGACCGTCAACCATCTTCGTTGCTCTCCGTTGCACCTGCTCGAGAAGGTCAACATCATTCTAAATCCACGGTATCCAGGCTGGTATCTCACGAAGACTCCAAAGACTTTTCCGAAGAGATCAGGGAGAAATATTTTAAGCGCATGTCTGATCAAATGCAGCGTACATGTTGCCTTCCGGACTGCTTTCTTACAGTGTTCTGAGGGCATTAAATTCGCACTTGTCTGCATGCCCAGATCTTTGTGAGTTTCTATCTCTTTTAGTGCAATGCCAAAAAAAAATTACTGGTGTTTCTGAAATACTTTTCGACCGGCGCTTTGTGTAGGATCACACACTTGGATACATTAAACTTAAGAAGCCACCTGGCTAGCCAGGAACTTATTTTGTCGATATTCGATTGTAACCCTTTTGCGCCATCAGCGCAGCTGACTTCATTCCGCATATTTATGTTATCTGCTAATATGACAGATTCACAATCTAAGTCATTGAGACAGTCCGTTTATATTAGGAAGAGAAGCGGGCCCAAAACAGAACCATATGGGACACCACTTTCTACTTTAGCCGATTCCAAGCTAGAGTTTCTAACAACAACCTTCTTTTCGCTGGAAGACAACAAATTCTTGATCCAATTGAAAATTTTCCTCGAATTCCTACGTCCTAAATCTTCTGTAAGAGAAGACTGTGCACTACGATATCAAAGGCATTCTTGAACTCAAAAAATATGATATGTACTTGATAACCCTTATCTGTGACCTTTGTCCATTTCTCATGCGCCTGAAGGGCACTCGTGAGACTGGAAGCCGTGTTGAATTTCACATAAGATTTGGCTGAAAACAGAACCCTGTGGAACACCACTTTCTACTTTTGCCCATTCCGAGCTAGAGTTTCCAACAACAACTCTCTGTGCTCTGAAAGACGAGAAACTCTTGATCCAATTGAAAAGTTTTCCTCGAATTACACGAATCTTCTGTAAAAGAAGCCCGTGTGGTACACTATCAAAGGCCTTCTTGAAGTCAAAAAAATACAACATCTGCTGGATAACCCTTATCTGTGGCCTTTTTCCATTTCTCGTGCGACTGAAGGGCACTTGTGAGACAAGAACGGCCTGGACGGAAGCCGTGTTGGGCATCACATAGGATTTGGTTGTCTTCCAGATAGCGCATAAAAATGCCTCTTGATAATACGCTCCATTATTTTTACACGCTATGCAAGTTAAACTGACAGGGCGGTAATTTTCATAGTCCAGTCGTGAACCTCCTTTATAGATCGGGGCGATTAATGCACACTTCCATTCTTCCGGGCGTTCGCTTCCTTCAAAGGACTTTTGGAATACGAGGGACAGTGGTTCGCACAGTTCGTCAGTAAGTTCTCTATCTGGCCCAGGGGACTTGGCAGGCTTTATACGGAGTAATTCGGCCCTAACTAGGGTCAATGAAAAGTCTACGTCTAGGTCCTATGTTGTGGAGGAGGATGAAGGGAATGGAGGGGTAAACATTGGTTGACAAACGGGTGGAATAGCAGCAAAATTATTTTGCTCTCGGGTGAAGATGGTCCGAAAGAATTCGGAAAGAAGGGATTCTTTAACCTGGTCGTCGGTCTCCAGTTTTCCGTCTGCAGACCAAAGGGTAGGAATCATTTCCTGAATTTTCTTTGCACTCCGTATGTAGCCCTATAGCATTTTGGGGTGTTCCAACGATTTTTGCAGTATGTTTAGTTCGAACTTCCTCCGCAGCTTAGTAGCCTCACATTTACAAACGTTGCGTTGCTGCTTATATTCCTGAAAGTGAGTATCAGAGCCGGTTTGTCTGTAATGCCTCCAGAAGCGAGTTTATCCACTTTGGGCGATTTGTGATTGTCTATCTTCCGAGAGGACAGTTGAGGTAAACAATCCTTTTCAATAACGAGCTCAATGTCACCCAATGTTTATTGGTTCCGCCATGTAGTTCTGTTTCCCAGGATATCTCTGACATTTGTCTTTCATAAGTGAGAAGTCGCCCTTCCAAATGTTTCTTTCCCAAGTATCGGGTAAATTTGGTTTGGAAAACAGTGAGCTCTTGACGCACAGCGTAATGTGATCACTTGACCCTAACGGCGGTCGATCCTGTAGGTCTAGCACATTGTCCTCATCTCGTGTAAAAATCAGGTCAAGACAGTTTGACTGTTGTCCTTCTCTCCTCCGTGTTCTAAAGGTGACGTTCTGACAGAGAAGTTTGTCTGTTGCCCATTGCAATAGTTTGTGGTTGAAGTTATCTGGCATTCCCTGTGCAGTCCATGTTTTCCAGTCAATACCAGAAGCGTTAAAATCCCCAACAATGAGGACATCTTTCTTCTCGCTGGCTTTGTAGAGTTCGGTTATGAGAATGAGATCCTGATCAGAAGTCTGATAAGGCGAACGGTACACAACCGATATCGTCAGTGGTCTGGAATACATAGCAGATATAGTAACGCTTAAGACTTCCACATCGCGTAATGGAATGTGTATGTCAGCAATAGTGGTCAGCTTGCGAGTGACATAAACTATGACTCCTCCTCCTCGACTTGGTCTATCTCTCCTAAAGTGCTGATGTCCTCTGAGTGATATTTTGGAATCAGTAATGTCTTTAGTAAGTTACGTTTCAGTGAAAGCTATAACGTCTGGTTTAATTTCATCCACTACGTTTCTAAGGTCATCCAGCTTGTTGAACAGGCTTTGTACATTTGCGGAGATGACTTTCAATGCTTGATTTGTCGGGGAGACCCAGCCTTCAGTGTTACAGGTTTTGGCCACAGGAAGGAGACATTAATCTGGGCTATTTGCCAGTCTTTGATTTTCAGCCGTTTCTCCCCTCTGCCAATTCTCTCCCTCAATTCTCTCCGTAGTTCCCTCATTTTCAGCCGTTCCCTCGTCTCGTAGTCCGGCTGAAAAAACACTTTTTTGTGCGATCCCCGTAAGGTAATTCTTCCTTCTAACAGAAGTGCTGCCTGGGTTTCGTTTTCTAAAATAATTTTTAGAGGCCTAGGGGATAGTTTCATGTCGCGGCTGGGGTCTGCTTTACCTAGTCGGAAAGCTTTTTGCACGGTGTAAATTTCCCCTTTCTTCATGACTGCACTGGCATATTCATGAAGAAGATCCAGATCGTGTGTCACTCGTTCCTTCGGAATGCAGGACATGGATTCTGGGACACCCCGTATTACGATATTTCGCTTACGATTTATGGGTAAGGTCCTAATTTGCCCGCCCACACTAGGGTGGGAGTTCACAGAGGTGGCGTTACTCGTGGGTGCTGGCACTTCAACATGCGAGTAATTTTTGTCCGACGCTGGTCTTCTTGGACTTACATTTTTGGATGACATATTACCTTTGTCTTCCGAAACTCGTTTCTTCATTTTCTGGGATCCCTGCCGGTTGCCCTCTTTCATTTCTGGAGATTGTTTAACGGCTAAACCGAGCTTCGTGGACGTAGCGCCATTATCCTTGTTGGATGTGAGGGCTACGGAAGCTGTGCATGTGTATGTGCGTTTGGCTTTCTCATGTTCCCCCGTTAGGGACTGTTTGTGCTCGGGTAAAATGTGAGGAGGTTTCTTCAACTTCTCTATCTCCATCTTCAGCCCTTCCATATCCTTTTCAATCTCCGAAATTTTTTAAGAAGTTTAAAGCATATCGCACACACTTCGTCCTCGTAATTGACATCCAAAAAACTTATCAAACTCTTGGCCGTTTGGTGAGAGGTGACTTTAAGGAAACATGCCTGGAATTGAGGTCATTTGTATTATGATTAGTGTTTATGTCCTCATTTAAATTTAAATCATCGAGTTCGTTGTGCGGAGATAGCTCAGTGATATCATTGTTATTTCCCGCACATTGGTGCCTTGGTTTGATCCTCGGTGGTACCACGTATTTTGCACGATTCCCGAAGGGTATACTTTAGAATTCCATCTGCGTAAGGCCATTCTTCCTTCTAACAGAAGTGCTGCCTGTGTTTCGTTTTCTTAGATAATTTTTAGAGGCCTTGGGGATGTTCTCATGTCATGGCTGGGGTCTGCTTTGCCTAGTTCGAAAGCTTTTTGTACGGTGAAAATTTTCCTGTTCTTTAGCACTGTACTGGCATATTCATGAAAATATAGATTGTGTGTCATTCTTTCCTTCGGAATGCAAAATGTGAATTCTGGGTCACCCGTTATTACAATATTTCACTTACGATTTATGGGTGAGCTCCTGATTTCGCCGCCTACGCTAGGGTGATAGTTCACAGAGGTGGTGCTTCTCATGGATTCTGGCACTTCAACGTGAAAGTTATTTTCGTCCGACGTTGGGGTTCTGAGACTTAAATTTTTGTATGCCATACTACCTTTGTCTTACAAAACTCGTTCTTTGGGAGTGGTTGCATTTGATTCAGGGAGCCCTTGAATATTGAGACATTTTTCTCTATCTGTTATGTTTATATTTTCTACTGATGTGTGATGCTTTACTTGGTGTAACGCTCTGCGACTGTTCGCGGGTGATGCAGGTGCAGAGATAACACCCAGTTCTGTGCATAATACCACTCTTTGATAGGTTGCGACCTTCGAAAACGTGGTTTTTCCTTGGCATTTGCTTATTTTTGACACACTCGGACTGGCGCTCTGGCTTAATCTATCTTTTTGGGATGCCCTGAGTCGTTTCATCATTTTTTGGGATACCTGCCAGTTGTCCTCTTTTCGTACCGGAGACTGTTAAACGGCTACGCTGAGTTCTGTAGACACAGCGTCATCTTCCTCGTTGGACGTGATGGCTGAGGAAGCTGTGTATGCGTATGTGCGTTTATAGCCCTCATGTTCCATTTTTACGGACTGTTTCTTTTCGGGTAAAATGCAAGGAAGTTTTTTCAACATCTTTATCTCCATCTTCAGCCCCTGCATATCCTTTTCAATCTCCGAAATTGTTTGAATAAGTTTAAAGTATGTCACACACGTTTCGTCCTCGTAATTGACATCCAACAAACTTATTAAACTCTTGGCCTGTTTGACGGGAGGCGACTTTAGGGAAATATATCCGGAAGTGAAGACATTTGTATTTTGGCAAGTTTTTATTCCATCATAGCTCAGTAGTATCACCGTCGCTTCCCACACACTGAGGCGCTGGCTCGAACCTCGGCAGTGCCACGTATTTCACAGGTTCCCGAAGGGTATAGTTTTGACCTCCATGATACATCAAAAAAAATGATAAAGGGTGTTTCAGTTATGAGACGAAGTTTTTAGGGAGATTAACTTTACGAATAAAATATCGAAATGACTCAGCCCTTTGTAAATTGGAAGATCTCGTAGAGCTGCTGTTGAGAAGTGAACAGGCGGAGGATATCGGTCGTTTCACTGCTGTCCTGCCGTAAGCTTATGAGGATGAACAGTATGTCGAATAGAGTCCAAAGTTTAATTAATAAAGTCCGCAAGAGTGACCAGTATACCGAAATCTCGAAAGGAGTACATTCCTTGGAAATCAAAAATTTAAACCGAATTCGAAGGGCGTGCGCAAGCATGTTCAAGGGCACGTGTGAGCATGTTCAACGTGTGATATCGTCAAATAAGACCGAGATCAACATTTTAGTGTCATTTTTAGTACACACTTCTCATAATTCGTTTGCTCTAATGCACCTTCTGTTGCCGCATTGACTTATGAATTTCGTAAACCGAGTCTGTTTGTTGTCCTAAGGCATGGGAATATGCTATATGTTCTACCAACCTACTAAGTTACTGTTTGGTATCTTCAGTATCCTTCTCGCCAAACAGTCATCTTTTCTCGGAAGCAAACCATCTCATTTTATGTAAATCGCATTTCAAGGAAATTATCCGTCCAGGTAATTGCAACTGTAGGGAAAGCCGGGTGAGAATAAGTATCAGTAAATGCAGTACGGTCAATTGCTCTAAGTGCTTGTAGGTTTGCTAACTTATAACTTCTATTTTTAAACGAGATAAAGCTGATTATGACATTTTAATTCTTCAGTTTTGTTGCGAAAACGGCGTGTTTCATGATCTATTTACTTAGCGATTAGTGCTATAGTTGAGAGTCAATATGTTATGGGGCAATTTCAAGGAAAATGTTTAGTCTGCTGGAGGGAAAACGGTACAAATCAATAGTAAAATTTTCATTTGCTCCCAAATCAATTTAGGAGCAATTAATAATTCCACATCACAGCTAAATTGAGCTATAAATACATCACTAAGCGTATACGGTAAAATTCAGCAATTATGCCATCCAAATCAGGCACACATGAATTCATGATTTCGCAATAACGCATCGGATATTTCCTGCAGTTCAGTTAATGAAGTTAGTTTGTTTGGCCCGCGTCTATTTTTTATTTTTCTAATTAGTTTCTCGATGTATTTCACAGTGGCAGGCCCTTTATATATACTGCTGAGCTGAGAGTTGCCTAGTGATACAAACTGGCAAATCGCAACATCGGGCTGAAATTATTAAAAAACGCGATCTTTAGGCCTCTACTCAGTGGTACTGAATATGATGCCCATCCGTTTCTTCCCTATTAACCAATAGTCTCTTCATTAGAGTGATCTGACAGGGGGCAATAAGGGGCCTGGCCCCCTCAATTCAGAAGAAGGTTTCCAGCTTATTGCAGAGACAATATATTCCGTTTGTGTCTTTGTACATGATTATGAAATTATTTTAAATGCGAAAATGAAAACACGCATTTATCAAATTGCTTTCAAGACCGAGAAAATTGACTTACATCCGTAGAAGGGGCTCAGGGGGCTAGAAGGGCTTGGCACCATCGAATTTGTAAGGCATGGTTAGGTTTATTGCAAAGACTCGAGAAGGTGTCCGTGCGTGAATTTTACTGATGTAATTCATCATATAAACTCAAGTAGGAATGATTAACCAGATAAAATAGTGTTTAAGCGTTGTAAATGGGGACTGTGATGAACTGATTATGGATACTTTACTTAAGTAAGTAATTTGGAGGGCATTTATCTGCCATATGTGTGCCGTGTCTTTCTGCGTGATTTCCAAGATTCGCTTAAAGATCGCAAAGCAGCTGGTACTGGGGTACGTAATCCATTGGCCTTTAGATGATTTATAAGATAATTTGTGTCTGTAAATTTCATGTAATGTTATTTTTTTCTTGAGTTACAAGTAAAACATAAAGTGTAATTTGGTACTTGACTGAATGTTTAAACGTGCCCTTATGTCCTGTATATATTGTTTTGCTATCCATGCAAAGTAACCATGAAGAGAACGTATTACGATATCAAGCTCAGCACCGTGTACAGGCGAATTTTGCTTGCAAAGAGGGCGTATTATGCCGCGACCGAAGTAGTGGATAGTCCTTTGCAATCTTCGTCGCTGTCGCTAGACCCCTCACCAGAACCTGAAATACCTGAAATTGTTTTCGAATTTTTTACTGGTAGCTTTTTCGGCAATGTTAGAGTGTATTCGGGTGTATAATCTATTGGGGGAACTGAGCGTACGAGCAAAGTACAAGGCAGATGCTCCCTCTCGAATTTGCAGGACATCTGTTTGAAGACTAACATGCCGCTAGCAATGGTAAAAGCTTTGTTGGATATGCTCCGCCCTTAGCATCTAGAGTTTCCGAAGGACCCAAGAACGCTACTGCATACTTCATGTACTTACGTAAACAGTGGCCCGAAGAACAGCAGCTATGTCCACCTCATACTTGGACGTGTTTTGCTGAATGATATGAACCGCCGACGAGCAACAGAAATTCCGTAAATGGGCATCCAATTGCACATAAATGGGATGAAGTTGTTTAAAGGATCAGGATAATGCCTCTGATCAATTCTTGCTCAGGAAAATTACCCGGTAGTTGGACAGCCGTTTGTGGTAGGTTTCTTCTCTGGGTTCGGCAAGCCGGAACCGCTCGATGATTTTCTGAGAGACTGCATTGATGAATTGAAATAAATTTTGGGAATTAGCCTGCGGGTCCCACGAACGAGGCACTTAATGTAGGTTGAATTATCCAATGTCACCTACGACTCACCAGCTTGGCCATATGTCCAAACAGGTAAAAGCCCACAACGGGCACTATGGATGCGATAGGTATATAATTTCGTATAGGTAACTGTAGGTGCTGTCATGTCAGAATGTCTATTGCCAACCGCATGGCATTTCCTGTGTACAGCGGGCGTCTTCGGGACGACCATTCGTTTCGATCGCGAAAGCAAGTGCTACACCACAGAGACATATCGCCTTTCGAGGGGTTATTTGTTGACATGGTGGGATGCTTTCCTATAGACTGCATGCATCTGGTGTGCTTGGGTGTAATGCGGAAGTTACTCTATCCGTGGAGATTGAGTGTGAAGTGGTTTATACCAACATTGAATGACCTCATCAGAAAATGCAGTCAGCGCTTGCAATTGTTCTTTCAACTTCGATCAAATAACTATGAAAGGACATGGGAAATCCTATGGTAGGACTTTTCGCAAGTTCGTTAACATTAAACTAGTAAAAAGTCGATTACATTGGTGAGTAGCAGGCTCGCAACATGGAATACATAAGTGCATCCTTCAACGACATACTGAAGGAAGTGCGGCCCACGGCTGTCCTCGTCAAGGCAAGCCAGTCAGTCTACCGTCTTCCCTTGTGCACAGAGGAGGCCTACGACAACTTTGTCAGAGGAATGAGCAGGGCAGCAGATTATGCTAATGCGGTGGTTTGGAAATTTTTATTTAGTAAGGTCCCTGGTGAATTGTAAATAGAACTACTGTCTGAAGTTTGACAGAAGAAATGAAAGAGAGTTTGTGCGGAACCTCCTTACGTCCTTCATTGGACCACCACTGTGCCTCAGTTTCTTCTGGGGCGGAACTACTGGGAAGCGGTCATTTATTGGCTGCCCCCTTTATGCTGTTTTCACTGGTAGGTCATACCTTTTTCTTGACGCCTGCAAACGCCATTCGCCTAAATACTAGTTTTAGCATGTGTTCTACTGATGTTATTAGCAGAACTGGCATTGACTGGTTCCACAGAGCGATAGATATGTATGGTGTGAGAAATAAACGCCGGGAGGTACCTGAGAAGGTATAAATATTCTTTTGAATTAATCCGGCATACATATTTAGCTTCTGGAAGGTCCCACTAGTGGCGCGATTAGCACAACACTTTCTGCGTCCTAATACACGGTAATTATCCCAGTTTTTAGAGTTGCCGGATTTCACGTTTGACAAATTATCATGGTACCTATCCACAGATGAACCGATCAGCCGTTGAGGGTTATTTCATTCAGTTTATAACTTCTACTGGTATAATGACAAAAGGTAGTGTTGTTAAAGACACATGAACCACACTACATGCATTCCCGGCACACAGAGTCATAGTATGCATTTTCATCCTGATTTGCGTTTTGGAGATTGGTGAACGTGACTACTGATGTAGTATGTATTTTTATCCTGACTTGTATGTTGGAGATTTGTGAACGTGACTGCTGAATTAGCATGTATTTTTTTCCTGACTTTGTGTGTTGGAGATTGGTGAATGTGACTACTGAAATAGTATGTATTTTTATCCTGAATTGTGTGTTGGAGAATTGTAAGACTTTTCATAATGTTTCTCTAGTCTACAGTAGCTTGCTGATCAAAAAATTAGCGAACTATTATGACAATAGCATACTTCGGTTTACCAAATGTTTTTTTTTTATTTTAGGAACCATGTTTGAACAGCGGGAGCAACCTGGACAGATTGTGACAAATGTTTCGAATGCACGTGCATATTTTTTATCATTTTTATAAACAAAGTTTTTCTCTACCATCATTTGTGCATGTCCGATGTTATGAGTAAGTGGGTATACCATACGACTGACTTCAATGGGCTGTTGGCGTGGCTCGAGAGTAAGCCTCAAGGCAGAGCGGAAAAAGTTCAGATCCGTTAGCGATTGAGGAGCATTCATCAACGAATGGCTTGAATGGATCCCGGCGGAAGAGCTGTTAATTGTATAACTTTGGGCCGTTTATAGTGCCACAATTAGGGGGTGCATCAATGGTGGCCGATTATCAGGGAATGCAATGTGCGCTGAGCGTTCGATATCCATATAAGTTGGCTGTAAATAAGACGAAATGGTGGCGCCCCGCTACGCATTTTACTTCCGTGAGGGGGCCCAAGGAGGCCACACCGTCAACTTTTACCCCACTGGCTCCCTGGGCCAGAAAAGGCTAGGCGGGCTGGTGCTAGTAGGGTTGGCAGAAATGCTCAGTTCAGGTTGTTGCTGAGGAGTATTTGTGTCAACTAAGGATTGATGGTCACGGCATAAATGTGATAGGAGTTGGTAAGGTTCAGGGTCTATCATACTCCAGGAATTTCAATCATTCAGAGCACTACACCCTGATTGTCTCCAAGGCACGCAGAATGACCGGATTGATTCACCAGAATTTTAAAACGATAAATGCGATAAATGTACGTTAGACCTGTCCGTTTTTATTCAGCCTCTCGCGTGCTGCTGAGCAGATTAGAGTAGAATCCATCCAGTCGTTTTTTATAAACGAGTTTTACCTTAGGAACATTGAAGTTGGACCAAACAAGAACCTTGCGGTCTCATTATAATCAAACTTTTTAGGGGCTATGTTAAATACAAAGGCGATCTTTTTCATGGAAGCTTCAACGATTCCGTAAGTTTCAGCCACTTACTATTTGGAAATATTCTGACAACTGTGCGGATGTCTTTCTTGCAGTTGCACGTTAAATATTGTCGGTTCTTTTCCTTTGCGATAAACATTGTAATCCAGATATGTAACCCAGGAAATTAAAAATACACAGTATTAAATTTCTTCACTCACTTTTTTTTATTCAAGATAACCACAATTCGGAGTGCCAAATCCACCGAACATATCTTACATATTCATAGCGTTTGCGGGTTTTGATACCATTTCCTTGTGTGTTGTGTGGATTGCAATTGGCAACGCACCCAGTATATTCTTCCATCGGCGATACGAAAGTGTGTATCGTTGTGCCCTTGTCTGTTATCGAGTACCGATATCATAAAAAACTGGAGACAGGAAAAGGCCGTTGTACTCATGTCAAATATTCCCATTCTGTACTGTCGTCCTATCTTGGGCTGCATTTTCATCCCAAATAACGAAAATTACCTACAACACATATTTATCCAGTAATGTTTTTGGCTTGTCCGATCCACACTTTGTATAAAACTCTACAATTTTCTTTAAATGTTATTTTACTAACCCTTGATTGTATATATTTGCCGTATATAATCGAAGGGTTACAGGCAGTGTCCTTGATGACCCTATAAATGCAAATTAAGTTTAAAATATTTACAGTTAGTATAAAATTCTAGACACTTTAAATGTGTTTGAGTGAAAACAGAACACAATTTAAAAAGAGTTATCGCTGTCCAATGGGAAACAGTTTTAAAGAAAATTAGATCCAAAAATATGCTGCAAGGCTGGCTGTTAGTATTCTTCTTTTGAGTGTCGTCTCTTGTCCCATATGATGTCATCAAGTCTTCTTTTAAAATAAAAAATTCTCATCCGTTGATGAATGCTTCACTGATCAGTTACGGGACTCAATCCTTCTATTCTGCCTTGAAACTCAATCTTGTGTCACTGCAACAGGCGCACAACGGCTAATATTATAGGCAGACGAACGTAGCCAATGCAGTGAATTTGAGCATTGGAATTCTAATCAATAGGTCACGTATTTGAGCCTCGGGTGGTGTAGCACCTGGGGTCTGACTATGACCGGCTGATTACGGATACTGAGCAATAAATGGCCATTCCAGTCTTCCTAGGCTCTGCCGGAAATGTTCGTCTATCAAAAACTGTATCGGCTGTAACCATCTCGCTTTGTAGCGTGTTCCATAGTCACACCACTCGTTGGTTGAATGAAACTACCGGTGATCCGACTGCATACGTTCGCTTCTGACCTTATAGGGGGCATGTGGTTACCAATAACCTAGCAATACTGACTATAGATTTATCGGGACAAATGTTTAACTGAAAATGGTGAGTTTTAAACATAAGTCTAACTAGCTGTATCCTTTCGGGTTTTTATTATTTGTATGCGGGCGGATTGCCATACGATATTTTCAGATATATATATGCACCCTAAGTACATGCACAAGCAAAAAAAACGCTCTAAAGCTTTAACGGCCGATGACATCAAGGTTAGAACACACCAAGTCACGCGAAGCACTTGGAATATAAACTAGCTTAGACTGAGATGATGAGAGCTGTAAAGCCCGTCATTGCTCTTATCCAGGTGACAAAGTAAAAAAATCAAAGGAATGAGTTACAGCAAAGGGCTAGCCTGTCTGTATATGAAGTGACCTCGACAGGCCTGCTTTACAATCGGTGGATAAGGCAGCGCTTTAAGCAATTGAAGGGGAAGGCCATGGAAGATGCCAACGCAGAATGCCAACAAGATGTGGTGAGTTATGGGAGCCGGCTATTTTTCACCAACACTTGGGTACATCATCAATATCTAACATAAAAAAGAGCCCCTTTCGTAATCGACGAGGCCCCAAAGGATCAAGCATTTTGATTTCACAAAGTTCTTGATCTGTCGATATTCAGAGTCCTTAGGTGAAAACGTTTTGGCAATAATGCTGGATGGATTTTGCTTTCTTCCTGGTATTTGAGGTAGTTTCTTGCTAGAAGATTAGTTTCTAAATATGTTTTAATTATCCTCTGCAGAGTCAATCTTCACAGTCGCTTTTTCTTCCCCTCCTTTTCAACTCTCATCGCAAACTCTTAAAAACCTTGATGCTTTTCTCCACGGTGACAACTCTGATGATGGTCTCCGAGATCTGTTGATGATCGTGGCAGGTTCTGATGCGTTCGCCACCTTGTTGGTGGACTATACAGTCAGCAAGGTCGCATCTCGGTGATGAGCTCATGACCTCTACTTTCACCTTCTCGTTTCGACCTTGTTGTCTACGATGAGTTCCTCCTCTCTCACCTCCCTGATGGTTATAAACTGTAGCTCTTGCCGTTAAATTATCTCTTACCCGACAAGGAGTGTTCCGAACTCTCATACGATGTCAGCAAAATCACAGTACTATCCCATTTTATCGTACCAATCCCATCAACTGGCTATTAATTTTTAGAGAATCAGTTTTTTCTCATAGTTTTTAAAATTGGCGGCTTTCCGAACTCCGCCCCCGATTTAACTGTAAGATTATTTATCCCTGCTTCTTTCCTAGTTCAAGGTATATTCAAAAGATTGTTGACTATTGTTTTAAAAATGGCAAATCGTTCTGAAGCGGATCTGCCTACCATAATATTCATTTCTGCTGTTTATATGGCTGTTCACATAGTGCAGCAATTTTCCACTTTGTGTTTATTAATACCGCGATACTAAGCTTGTAATGATAGGGCCCTCTGCTGTTTCACCACGCGCAAAAGGCTAAATAAAAATGGGCAGGTCTAACGTACATTTTATAGGGATGTTGGTTTTTAAATTTCGCAGGATCGATCCAGTCGTTCTGTGTGACTAGAAGACAATCAGGACGCAATCCTCTAAATTAAAAGCGCATCGTCTGAATTCGGTTTAAAATTTATCATCTCCTAGCGTTTTGATAATTCGGTCATTAATCTGTACCCGATGTTACACCTCAACGAAATACGTTGAAAATGGCTCAAATATTGACCGTGTTTCACAAGGATCAGCCTAGGAGTAACAATTTCGTCCTCCACTGTGACTCTAGAATAATGCTATCATAATCTTAGCAAAGTGGGTAACATAGTTTTCTTCGGATCCCTGGAGAACTGGCTCCCATTGGCTTCAGAATACAGTCTTGCGCCAGCAAATTAGTCATCCGTCCCCTAGGAACGGAGAACCATTTAAAAACTCGCTTCAAAAGCTGAGTCATTGTTTGCTTCATATTGGCATTGTATACTGAATTTGTTTCTGAGAAGTGTTTTTGGTTGCGCTCAGTAAACTAGTAACTTGATAATTTAAGCTTCTCGTTAAAAATTAGTGCAATATCGAAGAGATCTTGATGACATGGGAAATAAAAATTTTCATGCCTCTACCACGCGAGAAAAAGTTCACTTCCAGGATTAATGAGTTGAACCACCGACCTTTCAATTAGCAACTGATGCTTTTGACCACTCGGCCACGCTCGGGCAACTGACAGACACAATACTACATACAGAGAAAATAATGATGTCTTCCACCGTTGTAAAATCATTTGAATTTCGTGGAACAAAAACCTACCGTTAATACTCAAGTCAATCTTAAATGGTCGAGAAGAACATTCGAACAGCAAAATTGAAAAAAGCAACGTGCTACTTAACTCGACCACAATTAAGATAAACAATGAAGGACTGGCGGGTTGTGATGGATGCCAAGAACCCACCATCAGTATTTTCAGATATGAAGGAGACGTCGATTGGCTCTCGGTAATAAAAGCAGTACCCATAAAACATAACTACATTAAATGACCGGAAAACGATGCATAAGAGCTGAAAAACATAAGCAGGCCAGATATAAATTTCGCAAGGAAATGACGAAGGCTGATAGACACAATATTAAGCAAAAGGAAAAGGAAAAGAACGAAGTCCTTAGAACAAACCTCTGAGTCAGATGAAACATAGGTGACCAAAAAGAAAAATAGGCGGTTACGAAAATATGTCTCACATTTTCCCAAGTTCGAAAAATCTGGGGCCCACAGAATCCGTCTCTACAAAAAATAAATCAGTGATCGACGGTCCTGAGAAAATGGACGAAACCGTAATCGTAAGGTATCACTAACACCAGAAAGTGTGCCAGCAGCGCGCCCTACACATGTCCATCGGGATACAATGGAACAAGTCATGGTAGTCAGCGAACTAGTTATATAAATGTGTTCACCGCAGATGACTGCGACTTATCGATAGACCTGGATGCCACAAAACTAAATTTAGGCTGCCTGGCAGCTTTTCGAATGAATACATTATCAAAAACTTGCAATGTTTGAAAGATCTAAAGCGATGTCTGAAAAACAGCAGGTTCACCGATGAAGAACAATTTGAACACAGTAATAAAGTCGATCAAAACCATTGAAAGTAGACTTGGGAAGCAACCAGCAGGTAGATCTACTGCTGTCTCGAGAGCCCAGACTATGAAAAAACCATCGTGGAGTGTTTTATCCGCCGGAATACTCGCCTAGCAGTCGGATGTAAATGAGGACACTGGTTACAGAATTTCAAAGCCGTAAATGCGAAGAAAGGAACCTGTAAATGGAAGACAACGAAAGTCATAATAAACAAGGTGCTTGTTTTTGTGGGATCATCTGGTGAAATTGATGGTAACCACACCTGTCACCACCCCCACCAATGCCTGTAGATTTGAACTAAGACAGGGACTCGATATATTTTGCTAAATATCCCGCAATAATTTTCAGGCGCAAGAAACAACAAACAAGCTCCCGAGATTGAGGCAACCGAACAAGATAAAATTATAAATATAATGTTCCAAGTTTATTCAACAAAATAAATGAAAACAAACTGACCATGAACCATTTACAACCTAACTTCATAGCTTCAACTGAAAAATGGTTAAATGAGCAGATCACAGACGCAGAAGTCAGTTTGGACAGATTCCAGTTTATCCGCATGGAACGAAATGGACGTAGGAGTGGCGGAATCGCAATTTTCATAGATTCAAAATTTTTTCTCGTAAAATAAGAGCTCATTAAAATACTCAGTATCTTATGCCTGGAGACACTATTGAAAATCCCATATCAGACACCACGTTAACAGCTTGTCATTTTGGTGGTTTCTTGTCCAAAATTCTCTTCAAGAATCCTATCACTTCGCATGCGAGCGTCCTGGCTTAGGCTGTTGCCGTCCTCGAGACTATTGGTTTCATCCAGTAGGATATAACTGCGGACATTTGACGTTTTCATTTATCTCATAGAGCTGAGCCAGATGATGTCCAGCTTAGCTTGTTAGATGCTGACGCAAATGCTCTTATTTAGGTGCTCTCGAAAGTGAAACTTTTCCGAGATCCTGGAAAGAACCACATATTCTACTCGTGACCGAGCACTGCCATTCTACGTCATGTGATGACTTTCAAGTAATGAACACCACTTGAGCAACTTAAAAATACTTGGAGACATTGATTTAAGGATAGTATTATTTGTCATTTAAAGAAGCATACCATACTGGATGTGGCCTAGTAGAGTTTTCTCACACCTCAATTTTGTGAAACCTGCCAACTCTCTTTTTTTAACCATGTTATACATCTTAGGAAAATTGATTTTTTCTTTACAGAGTCTATTTTGATCGTGTAGTTGATCATATTTTACTGCTCTTGGAACTTTTACTCTTTCGAAAAAAGATGACAAAATTCTTAATAGCATATCTCGTTATCTGAATTCTCACACAGAATGCGTTAAGATTTCCAGTGATATCTCAAACCACGCATGCTTAAAGAGCGCAATTATTGAGGGTGGTGTGTTGGACTGGCTCTTATTGTATTTATTTATTTATTGCCAATTTAAAGGCAAGGTCAAAAGAGATATACAGTAGAGGGTTGAGCTCACAGTGAAAAAAACTCCTGGTCGTTCTTTCAAGTGTTTTTAGGAGAAACAACTGCAGCTTTTTGAGGGATTAAAGTTCAGGACAGGGAAGCGTTGACACAGGTGCACGGTGAAGTACTTCTCTTCTCAGTGTTATGGATCCGGTATTCTGCACTAACAGGTACGTCGGCGAGCGGCTGTTCGCTGTCGACTGAGGAATAAGCCGATTAAGGTTTGCAGAGCCAGCAATATTGCCCTCAGCATGAAGTCTGGCGTAGAATTCAGAGTCAATGAACGCCATCGGAACGGAAGAGAGCTTCCACAGAGTTAGCACCCAAAATTTTTGGAAGGTGTGCTGAATGTAGAAAACTAGTGACAGCTCTCGTAAAGAAAGGATAGCTTTGCTGAATTTTGATACTTCTGAGTAATTTATTCCAGATTGCTATAGCTTTTACCGAAAATAACTGACGGTATCTAACCGTGCGGGCCAAAGAAAGGAATAAATATACATCTCGATGACTGGTGTGCCGAGAGTGGTCGAGCTGCCTCAGAGATGTAAAGGGGTTAATGGTACAACTGTTAAAAGTTTAAACAGTGAAGATAGTCTCTTCTGTAATTTGCGAAGCCACAACGGGTTGAGGCTTGTAAGCTCACAGCGTTTTTGGTTATACATGGTTCTGTGTTCTGAATCAAACTCTTTTTGTAAAGAAGTGCTGGACTGATTCTATCTTTTCCATTCACTAACGTGCAGAAGGCTAAATAGAAATGAACAGTATTCCAGACTAGGTCTGACATACATTTTATGAAGGCTGATTAAAATATTAACGGTTTTGAAATTTCTGAAACGAAACCCAGTAATTTGGCGTTATTTCGAGACAATCAGGGTGCAGTGCTCAGACAGATTAAGACTACTAGAATATGATATGCCCAGCTCCTTTGTAGCTCCGGGCACATTTATGTCATGACCGTCTATGCTTAGATGGGGCTGATGGTTTTCGCCAATAACCATAACGGAGCACTTGCTAATTTGTCAATGATTTACCAGATTTATTTCAGAATGGCAGATCGTATATGTATGCTGTTGATCGGAAAGTTACCTATCGATATAAACCAGTAGATCGCAACATCTTACTCGAATTCGTGAAAACGATCTTCAGGCCTTTTCCCCAGTGTTGCTGTACATAGCGCCCATCCATTTTTTTGACATAAACGTACAGTTCAGGTTGTTGGTGACGAGCATCCGCGTCAACTAAGGATGGACATTCACGACATAAATATGATAGAAGTAATTAGGGTTCTGTGTAGATAGTACTCGAGGAAAGCTAGACGATCAGATAATTGCCTCTTGATTGTCTTCAATACACACAGAACGGCCATATTGATCATCAGAATTTTAAAACGAACATTCCTATATAATAAACGTGATCCTGTCCGTTTGTATTGTGTCTGCTGCACGTTGCGAAACTGAGTAAAATATTATTTTTTTCAATATATTTGCCAAAGAAGTTTTAACGTAGGTACTCCAAACATCCACAAATCAAGAATTGCGTGGAATCAAAATCATCGAGCCTTTGAGGTTTCGTCGATTTCAAAAGAGTCTCTTTTTTGAAATCTCCAAATCTTCCACATTATAAGCTGGCTTATTGCTCAGAAACATTTTGGTCATATATGACGTAACATTAACTAAGATGTCTTCTTTCTTCCTATTGCACATACACCTAGGTATTTTCTGGCGTTTTCTTTTGACGAAATTAAGGTCTAGAAGAAATCATTGATAAAATTAAAATGATACAATAGTATCATTCGTTTAAAGGAATTGCCATTCGCTTTTGCATTCGGAAAAACTTCCACAATTTACGGGTGCCATATAAACTGAATAAATATTATATGGTAGTGGAGTTTGTGGTCTTTGCTGCATTTTTCGGGGTATTGTGTGGACTACAATTTGCAATTCCTAGCTGGCGTTTGATGTAATATTTATTATATTTCTTCATTGCAGGTAGATAGGGGATACCAATTACCTAGTAATACTGACTGAAGTAAGGTCGGCGGAAATTTCGTACTGAAAATTAAGAGTTTAAGGTTTAAGTCTACCAAGTTATATCTTCTAGACAATGTCTTATTTTTTTAGGCGGCCGGATCACCATAGGGTCTTTTCAGCTGATGTTTGAGCCCCAGGTCTTACCATTACTTCTGAAGAACATGGTTTATATAGCACCACTTGTACACTGCCAGTCTTCTTATAACTCAGGAAAAACATGAACCAAACGCATCTAATTCAACTGCGTGTTTTGCTTAGCAAACAGGTGGGCGGGAGTTCCTCAATTGAAGTGAAAAAGCCAACATTACTAATGCTTTTGGAAAATATGGTTAATTAAACTATTTAATGGGTTGGTAGTGTAGAATTTGCAGAACATAAATACAATGGCTCGACGCCTATTTTGGAACAAATTTTGTCAAAAATCTTGATAAAAAGTAATCAATGTCTCAATCTTTCTTGCCACATAACATATAATTAGGAGGATCAATTTCGCAAAATATAGTCTAACCTTAATCTTACAATCGGGTTAATAGTAAATTTGTAGCTTATATGTGGATAATCTCTGCAATATAGTTGAATACGCTCTATGCGGAAATTTATAAAACTGCAATGATCGATATAAGTTCGAGTTAATATTTACAAAACTGAAAAAGAATGACCTGCCCTCAATTCGCTTTAGGCAAATTAAATACTGTATTGAAAAACTACTATAACACTGAAGTTTTAACGAAGTGAAATTTAAAAGCGATTTCAAGCAACTGAGCGTACTCTTCTCATTCTAAGTAAAGGTGTAAGATAAGACCAAATGGTTTGCAGCTGTGACAGCCAAAGACGTTGAAGCTAGCGCAGACCGAGTAAAGTGCAGAATTTGGGGATATATCCTGGCTTAGACTGAGATGAAGCACGTGAGTGCACCCATCCAGGGGATAAGGGAGTATCAGGATTCGGAGGGAAAACGTATAACAGATCCGGAAGTGAATTGAAAATGCAGGAATGATTTAATGTACAAAGGGATAAGTTACAACAAAAGTTTGACCTGTCTGGATGGGAGGTGACCCCGACAGACCTGTTAAATAACTGGTCGGGAATGCGGCACTGTAGGCAACTGCATGAGAGGGTGGTGAAAGGTGCTGCCAGAAGTTGTTCACATCCTCCAAATAATTCTAGGCGATTCCTATCATGTTAAATAGCTGCCAACGCTACAACTAATGTTGTAACATACCTAAAGTGTCAAAGTCACGGCAGAAGACGATGTAGAAAATTATTCCTTCCTCTATCTCAGATATATGCAAACTCTTCAAGGATATCGTGAAAGCAGATCAAGCCTGAAATGTTTGCCGAATTTGTAACGAAAATTTCTTCGCAGAGTTATCTGAGCATGAGACGGTCTATAAATCCTCAAATAAGGTTATTTTGGGGAAGTCTTTAGTTCTTTACCGATCGAGCCATAAACAGCACACAGATATACAGGTGCATGACACGTACAATGTAAAACGAGCTTTTGGTCACCATCGATTTGGACAGTGGCGTAGTTTCCCGTCAAGAGCTCAAGGATAAAGGCATTGGTGTCTTTTCTGTAAACGCTTATTTGTCTTTTTGAGCGTAGTTCGCATTTGCATCCATCCTAATCTTCTGGTGTTTTACGCTTTGCTATGTTTTGTCTGTTACATTTCCTGGGTTCTTGGATATATTTCACTAAATTAATGGTTTACGTTATGTTCATAGCAAGATTTGATGCGGTGTGCTAAGGAGTTAATAGGTCGTTATTTCTGTCGAACTGTGCACCATTTACTTTGGGCTTTAGGTCGGGGAAAAGGAAGAGGACGACTAACAGACCTTAATTCAAGAATAATGCATACGATTTTACCTGGTAAGATCCTTTTCGCTTAACTCCAATTTTCACATGCTATGGTGATATTGGGTAAAATTTAAAGCTTGCATAATATGAAAAGCCACTGTTTTCTTAAAGTGGGGTGTTTCAAGTGTCCTTTAGTGATTCCGCGTTTTAATATTTCAACAGTGACCTCAACTGGGAGCTAATTTGAAAGCTACTATTTAAGATCGCGGCCTCAGTGCTTTTGGAGGCTTTTGATGATCAGCACATTGTACCATGCAGAACACAGTTGCACCACCAGCACCTGGTGAAATTAAGTGCGTTATTATTGGCGATGGTGCTGTCGGAAAAACGTGTCTTTTAATAAGGCATGTTAGCGGTAACTTTGACATTGGATATCAGCCAACGGTAGGTTGCTTAACCAATTAAACACATTGTTAGGTTTTTGATAATTACGCACTCAACGTCACATGTCAAGGCCAGCCTTTCCTCCTTAAACTCTTTGATACCGCTGGTCAAGAGGGTTTTGAAAATTTAAGACGTTATACGTATCCTGGAACACACGTCTTTCTTCTGTGTTTTGCGGTTGATTCCAGGGCTTCCTTTGATAACATTGAAAAGGTAAGACTATATAGTTAAAATAGAATGCGCCTCCTTTATGTTAAGATTAAAAATTTTTGAATTATTGTTTAATTTTAATTATTTTCGCTCATGCGTAAAACCCTTCCGCATATGTGATGACACTGTTTTCACTAACCTTTAAAGTTTAGTTTTGCATCAAAAACCTAGAGTTGAAGAAAATAAAAATTTAATACTACAGTATGACGTTTTTTCTTCTTCAAAATGTAAGTTTTTGATGCAAACTGAACTATTTTAATTAAATACATTAAAAACTAATGTTGAAGCTTGATAGTTTTTCTGAGTGACCGACCGCCCATGTCAATATTTAGTGTCCTAATTCCAGGCTAAAATAAGGCGTATATCTCATTGCGAGCAGATTTTCTTTTTTGACATAAATTCTTCCTCAAATCCTGCATCATATGTTACAAGGTTCAACTAATAACTTAGTTTTGCGACATTTATTTTAGTGGAAGAATGACGTTCGTGCTGTTGTCCCAAATGCTCCAATAATACTTGTTGGATGCCAAAGCGACAAAAGGTTGAGAGATAGTGTTAACATTGCAACGCTCTCTGGCCAAATTATCTTACCGAATGAAGGTATGAAAGTGGCATCTCAAATAGGTGCCTCAGCATATCTCGAGTGCTCTGCCAAAACAGGGGTAATTCGAATTCTCCTCTCCGAATATACTTAATGTTTTCATAAACATGCAAGTTAACTCTGACATTTTTCATTTAGGATGGGATAACAGCTGTGTTTTAACAAAGCTATTGAACTTGGTTGTGGCCTGCAGTTGCACGGTAACAAGCGTTGTTGTACAATCGTGTGAAAATATATTGTGGACGGGTAAAAATTACTATGCAATTTGGAAAATTTTGTATAAAGATTTTCAAGGAACTTCGTTCTGTTAGCATTTCTGTTATGATTGAAAACGTTCCATGGCCTTTTTACTACTTTTTTTAATTAATTATTTTAATTGTTTTATTTTTTATCTTTCAAAGCACGTTCATCCTACTGTGTAGTACTACGCAAATTGTTTTCTATCAAATCAAGAAATGTAATTTATATTTTTTGAATCTCGTTATAAACATAGCTCATCTCTTATTGCTCTGCTTGTAAATGTTTTACTGGGCAATTATCTATTTCCTGGTGGTTTTGCATAAAGTAATCCTATCACACAACAAGCCAAAATTATCGAACCTTCTTAGCAGGAGACTGGTATAAAGATTACCGACAGAAACAGTCGATAAGGTATGCATATAACCCTTCAGTAACAGCGCAGTGGATGATCCATATGACTCTAAGAAAGTACTTGAAACGTAATTTTTTAGGTCAGTAAATACCCACTAATTAAGCAAGACCGATTAAGTGTGCTTAAGAAAGTTACAGAGAAGCCTTATATTTTTAGAAACCAGATTTTTGGAGTCAAAACATTATTTTTAGAAACATATTCTTGTTATAAGTTGAAACATAAATGCCGGTTACATATCCTGATTTTGTTGGACGGATCTGCACAGAGATACCTGGCTCATAGTATGCATAATTAAAGTGTTTTTATCTGAACTTTTAAACAGGTCTTATGCTGTTAAAAGCATTCGTTTTTCTAAGAAGATGAGCAGCGAAACTTTGATCAATATATTTTTTGTTGATATTTCTAGCGGCTTTGATAATCATTGATTGTATAATCCTAAAAATAGCACACTTATTTTAACTTATAAGGTGTAATACATGACATGAGCATCTAACGTCGAAACTTATAAATTCATAAAGTCCTTTTATTTACAGAGTGCGGCGGTAGAACCGAAACGTATGCAGAATATCCATGATATTTTTGTACAATCAATTTGTTTTTACGAAGAAAGAATCAAAAGTATTATTGATTTCTGAAACGTATAGAAGAGAATTAACAAACTGATGAGGAAAACTTCATTCGCCTATAATTTGCACGCTCATGGATGTTTTACAGGTATTGGGAAAATCGTACATTTATCTTATTCTCCTCTTAAAACGCTTTTTAATTAGACAAGTGAAACCCATATAAGAGGGGCAAATTATTGTACTTATTTGAATAGTGGCTTCAATGCATTTAATTGAAAAAAATATGTTCTATATTAACTTCACGGCGTTCTTAGGTACGTTGACGTTTGAACTTGAAACTAAGAAAAAATGGTGTCTTGCTAAGAGTTGCTCGCCAATGAAGACGTATAAGTTAGGGATGGCCATTAGCGATTCTGCCCGTTACTTCCAAAACATACAGTCTGAATTGGTGATCTAAAGTTGGAGATCTTTGCATGAATCATTTCGGTCTTTGAGCGAGATAAAGCGAGAAAACTAGGACAAAAAGGTTTGATTATCAATTGGTTTAATAAAGCCAAAAACTAAATTTGCAAATTTTCCAAGCTAATTATTCAGAAAATTTCAAAAACCATATCGTTTTTGCTAATTGTATAGGTCAGATGAGTGCACTGACTAAAATATTTGATCTAGGAAAAACTTTAAGTTTGCTTGTTTTCTTTCGGAGCCACAAGAAAAACTTTGAGTTAAAAAAGAATTGAATGAAATTTGAATAGATATGAGCTATACACAACAGAAAAAACAGTACGAAGACTCCATCTGCAATGCAAATTAAGGAATTCGATTTTAAAGTAGGATGTAATACCAAGTTCACGGGCTTATGAAACGATAGTCAGAACTCACTTGTCTAAATCTTCAATTTTTACTGCTTTTATGAATTGCCCAAAGAAATAATGGATTGTTTAGATTGAGAGCCATGCCACATAAAAGACCACAAGCCGATTATAATTTCTTTTGCGTTTCTGGGTTTAACAGTTTCAGAAATACAAATGGAAGAAAAAACGTATATAAAGATTCTGACACTAAGTGTAAACAGCCATATGAAAATATGAGCGTTATGGCACGGAAGAATGTTTTTCACAGACGAAAATAAAATAGATTTCTATAAGTGTCAGCTAAATGTTGGGTAATCAGTTTAAACATGCTTCACTAGATTGCTGTCAACTGCGAGGGTATGTATCAGCAAAGATGTGGCGTTTAAACATGGCAACTATAGCTAAAAGGAGGAAATAGTGACTGCATAGCATTAAGCTTACACAAAAATTGAACTATCTCCCAGCTTCGACTTATCATAATTAAGAATAAATGGGTCTTTTTGATAAGCCTGCATATTGAAGCAGCCAAATAAAAAGAAAGGAGACAATTCGAAAAGGGTGGATGGTTTGAATGAAAAAAAGTACGAAAGTCAAGGTAATAGCATACGTGAAATTAATTTTGAGGTTATGGGTACAAAAAGTGGCATAAAATGTAATCAGCAAAGTATTATTTGATAGTAGATCTAACACACTTTGGTGATTTAACGTTTTTTCACCAAAAGTTTTCATTTTAACTCATGTCATGCAGAATTCATATGGCTCTGTGAAATATTTTTAAAGGAATTGAGGAAAAAGGATCAGGTCCAAGAAGTCAAATCTAGATCGATACACTGTCCCCACTGATAGACATTAAAGTCAAACGTAGACTTGCACTGTCTATAAAAAGGTAGAACCCATATGAAACAAAAGTCTCATAAAGAAAAGGCAATCAGTCGCCATCGTTTACTGCGAAGAACAGACTCATGATAGCAATTACAGTTTTTGTTGTCTAATGAAATAGTGAGCATTATTAGGGCACATTCAAGCTTCGGGATAAGGACTTCGAGAAAATACCTCGCTAAAATTCCCAACTTCCAATAGACGTAGAACGAGGATGAGCCATTGCGAGTTTAGGAAGGCTTCAAGTTCTTAGTGAAAATTCGAAATATAATGTCCACCATCGGGGAGGGGTTAAATAATTTTAATCAGATTTTCACAAAATTATTTTGTTTGCTTAATCGCCTTTATTATCTCTCAAATTGAATGGAAATGTGTTAAATTTTGAACATTCGTGTTCCAGATATACAAAATATGCGTGCATTTTGTTTCTGTGCAACGCGTTCGACGGTGTATTGCTTATGGCACTTTTGCAGAAGCTATTACCTTTTGCCCTTCCATGGATATTCGAAGATGAAAATTACTCAGTATAACTAGTTTTTTTTTTTACTTAAAATGACATTTCTTATGACAGATTAAGTCGAATTCCTGTTATAGGTCCACCGCATTGCGAATGATCGCCTGCCCGCAGAAGTCCGCATAATGTGAGATATTCACCAGGTCAGATTTTAACGCATTAATCTTCGTCTTCAGATGTTCATTTGAACGCCGTTACTAGCCAGTGTCAGGTTAAGATGAAATGATATCTCCGAATAATTAACTTCCAGATAGGCGCTGCACGCAGAGCGGTAATCCCGATTGGCCCGTATGAAGCAGACACTTATCGAATTTTGTTGTGGGCAGTCCATAAGGGCGTTCATTGTAGATGCCATCACAAAGGCGAATTTGGCAAATTGTGTGGCGATATCTTTAATCAAATACTTCCAGGCAACGACATACCTTAAGGGTTTAGTATAGTTTCCGATATCCACACAGATTGATATATTCGACAGAATGCTCGTAATCTCGCGGCTTAGAATCGAGAATAATCTCAAACCTGTTTCAGAGCTTGCGAGAAAACCAGATTATGTTCACGAGCCCGGTTGACTATATGACTAGTAATTATTTCACGAATGGAAGCGAAAGTTCACGTTTCAGGTTCTTGCAGATTTTCGCCCATTCGGCATCAAGTTCAACGCTGGATAGCAAACATTTTCACTAACCCGGGTTTGTACTGTAGCCAAGTGGGTGACTTCGAAGACGAAATCCGAGATAATCCTTTTACTTTTCGATGGGTTTATTTGCACGCCCAACGACAAAACCTTTTCGCATTCATCTGAGATATGGAAATTTATTTCTTCAACGGAGTATGTCAGCATTGCCACATCATCAACACAGTCGACACCCACAACTGACCGGCTCTGCGCGCACTCAAGAAGCCCATCTATATGGCATTCAAGCCGAGTTGGTGGGAAAAGCACCCTGACAGACAGCGGTGACGTTCGAGAAATCGCTTTCCGGATGATTTGCATTCGCTCTGTTCCGAGTCGAGTGCTATTGGTGAACAATTACAAGCTTCCACTGGAAGGCAGTCTGTACGAATTTGTTTGTTGTCCCTACAGAATCCTACTTCAGGGATTGCAGATTGACGTTATGGTGCCGACTTGGAACAGAGGAGACATCCTTCAAAAGTGAGAACAGTTGTGGTTGGGAAAACTGTCACCTTCGCAGGATCTTGTGACTTGCCTTTGAAAATAGCACCATGTCTCGATAAGGAGAGGGAGTCTTTAATCGTAATCATGAATTAGCACTCTAGCACACAGAACCATCAATTTTCTTGACATAAAACTGATAGAAGGTTTTAAATTTTTTAAAGATAGGTTGCTTGCTGTGATGGAAATATTGACTTAAACACGCCTTATTCGTGCCTGCAGTCTAGTAAACCCCGTTTGAACAAGCTGTTTCCCTCTTTAGTTCAGACGTAACTGCGTTCATCAAATTGGCCCAGTGATAACATAAACCATTCATAAACACCCAGTCAATGATACAAACAGCTCAAAACGGAGCTTGTATATCCCTAACTTTCGGGAATTTCGGTTAGAGTCTATTGCTGTTCGTGTCCAAGTGCGGTAAACAGAGAGAAAACGTTCTTCTTTTTGAAACTTGTTGCACAGAAACGAAACCTTTCTAACTACCGATAAGTGTTACAGTAGCCAAACCACGAACTCACGCTTCATAGATCTGCGAAGCATTAATTTGTAACAAGTGATATGCTTTGACTGGCACACCTTAGCTGCATCAGTGCAAAGGTGCTTTTGGAGTTATCTACGTTAGGTAAGCCTGGAGTGTGAGTAAAATGACTTTCTTCGCGCCAATGTGCAATGAAGCGCAAAAACGTTTCTAAATTAAACCCAACCAAGCCCATAGAAACCTTCAAGCACTGAGTAAGTCCCTGGACGCACATGGGCTTATCTCGAACTAACTCCGCCATGTTAAGCCTTTCAATTAGGGTTAGCTCACAGTAAACGTTTACAGTAATTTCTAAAATTATGTAGATTACCGGATTTGAACGAGGCAAAGACAACAAAATATGCTTATATTAATGACCTCGTAAGCACAAGTGAGGAGTTTTCACTCACCAAGACAACTTTTCCCGCTCGCCTTCACCAAGCACACTCGCATATCAGAGCAACATCCCATGGTTTTATCCATGTATCTTGTTTCATTCCTCTAGGCCGTCTCTTAATTGAACCTGTGCAGTTGAAAATGACGTCTTCGATTTTATGACGCCATTAAATTCCACAGTTCGTCACATTTGCCTTGTTCACAGTTATTCCGGGAAAACCATGTTTCGATTGCAAAATTCACCGTTAAAAAGAACTGTACTTCAGTAACGAATTAGCAGTGCTGATAAAGAATTAAAACCCAGGTTTACTGGCTCTGCTTAAAATAGCTTGATTTGAACCAAATCGGAATGGTCTTTGCGATGTTTTTATAGCTATATGTGAAAAGAGTGCTGTGTTAATCAGAAATTACGGTGGAAATGACGAAGATGATATGGAATGCATTAAAGGGCAGAACGGCAATGGTTTTCTCGTTTGCGTTAGAAACAATGGAAAGTGATCTCATTAGTCGAAGTGGATAAATTTGAAATTTCCTACCACACCCCTGACTAGCATCTTATCTTCAAACGCCCAGAAGTAGAATTTCAAAGGGAAATCTGGAGACAAAATTTTGTTAATGTACCTAATGCTTTTCCTCAAAGTTAGCGTATTTTGTAAAATACGACTGTAATCAACCAAAGTAATCGGTTTTTGGTAGTCTCACTGGTTATGCGAAGGGTGGCGCTCGCGAGCAAATCCAGCTTAAAGAAAGGAACTAACTATGATCGTTTGGCCATGGAGAAGACGGCCTGCAACCTACACTGGTGATCGCGTAACGACTGCAAGAAAAACTTGATGGGGGTTGTCGGCACGTGACTATTCGACCGTCGATTCCAACCATGTCCAATGTAGGGTGGGCGGAGGGACAGTGACTTACGCGCGAATGCGAATCGGCTTGCGCAGCATCTATCACACTTCTAAGTTCTTCACCCTCCTGGAGTGGGTAAATTCAAGAAACCCAGAGGTGGGATTAAGCGCAGCGGATCACAGAGCTAACCATCGCGTCTACATGCACTATGCACGCCTGGTACGCACCCAGTGAACCTAGTTTTCGCACCACAAAAAGTTGGGAGGCTCAGGTCCCATGAGAGTAGGCGCGTCATTGGGGTCATTTCAAACTGACTTTCTATCCTGAAAGTACCAAGTTGTCCATTCCGTTTTCATGCAACCAAGCCACGAGTTTTAGCGTACCACGATAGTTTACAAAGCCTCACGGACCGTTTAGAATCAGGAATATGTGGTGACTGTCGACCTCACTCGCCCTAACTCTACCGTGCACTAGTCGATTCTTCCAGCTGGTCAACCAACTGATCCTGAGGTTGGGCGCATGGGCTAACAGAACTAAGAAGCCCGTTCGCGCTTACCTAACACCTCCTGGTTTACCCAAACACATTTTACCAGGTTTTCATACAAAAGGTGTGCAATACTGCGAAGGTGAGGGTGGGAAGGTAATAAATGTGTACGTCAATAATCGAACTAGCAGATCCTTGTAAATTGATTAAAAACAAATGCGGTAAAACACCAAAAACTTCGGCTGTATGTTTGAGAGAGAAGACTAATAAAGTGTACTCCTATGACATTAATTTAAATTGCTTAGAAATGGTAACTCAGTATCGCTCAGGAAAAGGTGCAAAATTTTAGCCGCACCAAAGTCATAATTATATTAGTGGATGGATTTTTAAGTCATGGGCTTGTCACATGGTCCAAACATTTAATACTGTTATCCTGAGTATGGTCTTCTTAGCATAGAAACCCACCACCAAACAAAAAGCATCACCAAATATTAATTTTAAACAAACGAGAAATGGGCAAATATTCAGCGTACAAAAATAGTTACGTTAGTTAAGGAGAAAAATCAATCAAATCGTTGAGGGAATAGCAAGATCACTTCCAACATTAATGCTCGGATTAACGATAAACTCGACATAAGGAAAGATCCTGAAACTCGTCTACATCTGGATTTTTAGAGGCTATATTCTCTCGCAACACCAGTTATATATGGAAACCTACTCATTTCAGAATTGATTTTATTCTACATCATCGAAATATTGCACTGTTGAAAGATATTATTACGCATATTTCCTCTCATCACTATTTATATCGAGGGAAACGTAGGCTTATCTGACATAACCTGCTGAAATTTAGTATGTAGAATTTATCTAGTAATCTAAATGCATCCCATTCATTTCGTCTGCTATCGTTTTTAGTCAAAGGACTTTGCAACCTTTGGTAAATAAAAAAGACTTGAGGTAAAATTAAAGGCAGTGAAGGCTATTAGATCATAGTTACCTCTATGTCTACAAAAAGGCTGGCTTGACCAGCTAAAGTGTAAAGCTACATGAAATAATTTTTCTCAAATTATTGGTGTTAAATAACCAATTTAATGTCCACTTTTCTGTGATTTATCAATGCAGGGTCAGGTTATTTCCTCATGCAATAATAACTTGAAGGAAAATCGAAAATTAAGTTTGTGTCATTGACACCTAGTTTTCTCACCCCACTTGAGATTTTTAGGGCAGGCCAATGAACGTTCTGAGGAAATATTAACCGAAATTGTCAACTTTATTTTCAATTAAGGGGGCTTACTTAGGGTTACAATAGTAATTTTCACGCAGCAGAATACGGCCGGATAGGGGTAGTAGGAAGCGCTTGGCCGAATTTGAAGGAGCATTTTTCCAGCTGTCAACAAAAACCACACTCAGTTAAAGAACTTCATAAGTATTCGGATTTTCTCCCTATTCTTTTTGATACCTTTATAAATTCAAAAACATTTCTTGGAGAAAATGCATCAGCATATTCCCTCTTCCACTCATCTGGTAGAAGCGATATATTCTTCAAATATTTAGCTTGTAGAAATTTTAGGTTAAAGTTATTAAAATATTTTTCTTATGAAATTTTTTAGACTGAATTTTCTATTTATAAAGCATGCTATCTGTCCATTTACTAATGGTGCTTTTAAAGTTAGTAAAATAGTCCATATTCGTCACAAAATTTTGATTTCCCTATATGTTACCGTCTTAATAGCGTTTAGAAATTATGTTTTCGTAGTTGCAGATATTATACGGATTGAAGTTTCGATACCCTGAATTCAGAAGTAAAAACAAGTCAGATTCCAAATAAGTCGGATATTGAAAACTTATTATTTAAACCTAAAGATGATTAATTAGTATGATATAATAATAAGTATTATATTTTCAGAAAAATATTTTTTTGAAGAAATATTACAAGAAAATGTAGGCATTTGTATGAGTAAACTGACATGTATTTGAATTGATGAATGCATCTTAAATCAATAGCGAAAATTTCATGCTGTTGAAATCGTAATTTTTACTTCATGTCCTTGTTTTAGACAGCCGTAATGAAGGTCATCCAAACTTTGACATTCTTACTGTGCACATTTCTTATTAAAAAAAACCCAGTTCAGCTGTGCCTGCTCTTATTTGGAGGAGGTGCTAGCGCACCCAGAACTCTTTCGAGCGTTGGATAAGTAATTCATGTTAGAGCAGCTCTTTTGCTTGTTTGTCTGCAGAAAAAAAGCAGGTAAATGCTCGTTTTCAGCAAACCATTATCTGGCCTCAAAATTTGGCAATATTTTCAAGATAGATGAGTAACCATGAGTAGGCTTTGAATTTGTCTCCTTCCCGGGATCTGCGGAGCAGAAAAATTGATATAATGTCATGAGCAGCAGTTTAAGTGAGTGAAGTATTGATCTGGACAGGAGGAGAAGTTAAATGCATGTGGAATTAGTAAGAACCGTCAACCCTTGGGTGGGGGGCGATCGGAGAGGGCTGCAGAGCAGTCATCATGAGGACCGAATTATAGAGGTGCTAGTTCATGGTGGACATTGAGCCGACACCAGAACCTTCTGTGCACAGGAGGCAGGAGGAGTTAAGTAACATCTGGCCCCATAAAGACGGACTTCGTTTAAATTCAACTTAAGTGAGCATTTCAAAAATGTTCAAATGTAAAACTTGTAAAGGTTTTCTTTTTATCTTCTGTTAAAGAGGCCGGCAGGTGTTCCTTGCTGCTCCTACACGACCGTATATTTTGTTCAGCCGATGCCTCCTGACTTACAGGAATCGATGTGTCAACGCGCGGAGAAGTTGGCTCGCATCGCAGTAGTCTTCGGCTCGCATAGATCAGGGGACGATGCCGATGGCCAGGATGCACGTCTCGATCGCCCAAAGTTTTTGAAATAAAACGATGAACACTGCGCCCTAGAACCTAATAAATGGCATCTGCTTTGTAAGACTAAAAGGACATTTAAAGCCTTGACAGGTGTTCGCATAGCCAAGCAGTGATTGAAGAGGCAGATGAACAATGTCAAAGAAAACAATAGAGACTTGAATTTCCATTTCTGGCCTATTAGCCATCATCAGCCAGGCATACCCAACCGTACTTGGTGCTCAACCCGAAGCTTGAGCCCACGAATTGTTGATCAAAAGTCCAACGCTCTAACCATTGAACTACGGGCTCATTGTCTTGCTGGTTTAGATCGGGGATATTGACTGAATTTCTTAATTAGCGCTCACTGTTCGTTAACGGAACTCACTCGTCCCATTCTGCCTTGGGGTTCATCCTCGAGCTCCACCAGGAACCGCATAGTGGCTAGTAGTAGAAGAGGCAGATAAGCAATGTGACAGAGATAAGGGAGACTGAAATAGCCATTTCTGGTCGTCATTAGTCAGTATCAGACACCCGAGGCTCGAACATGCGACCTCTTGATCACAAGCCCAACTATCTAACCAATAAGCAATGATTTTTCTTCCTTCAGTATTTCCTGATGTCAGGAAGCATTTTAAATCAGACTGAGAAGGTCCTCTCCGTCCTCTCTGCCCATTACTCCTGCTCAGAGGTCATGCAACAATTCAAACAAAATTTGCTCCTCTGTATCTATGTGAATCGTGCAAATTAGGCCTTTAGCCATCTCAACCACTCTGTTCAAGCATCGCCCTAGATAACTGACCCGCTTGGACGGTGAGATTGGGCCTTGGGATGGAAATAGAAGGTTAGGTCGACAGCTGAGCACATTTCCCTCACCATGAAAAACTGATGCGCTTGAAACTATCGCTCTGCGCTTAAAGCCATGCCTTGGAAGGCTGCTAACTGACGGGATAACTCTTACCTCACAGTCAGCCCAGTGTGCTTTTGTAAAGTGACTGACTGGCGGACTGGGAGTCATGCTGTAATGGATCATTTTTCATGTGCTCGCAAGTACGCTCCTATTCAATAGAATTTGAGCCGGATGTGACGAAATTTTTCAGTGCGGCTACGGTCGCACCAGCCACCTGCGCCCTTTCTCGCTTCCGGTCTTCTTAAATCAGTCATGTTTCCGGGCCCAGGAGGGTAAGAATGGGGGAGTATGATAAGCGCAGCGCAAATCTGCTGTCACTATAAACTAAACTACCGTCCTTGAAACATGTTTTAGGTCACATGGTAGACCTGGTCAAAATGGATGACCAAACTTTCATCTTCTCATTTGAAAATTCATCGGTGATAGTTTATAGTTCAGCAAAGATATTTTTCCTTTAAAATATTTCTTTATCCGGCCATATTGAAGTAAATAAGATGTATTTCTATCTGAAACGGTAATAGAGGTAGAGCTTTTTAAAGCATGTTAAAAGTAGCATCTCTTGAAAACTGTATCAAGTGTTTACAATTATCGACTGTTCAACAAAGTAAAAAAAACCAAAAACGAAAATTAGTATCGTTTTTTCAACGAAGCTTTAGTTTTAGATGTCATGCTTTCTAAAATTGGCGTATTTTTATAAATGTAAGAATAACAAGACTTTTTGAAGAATTTCCTTTGATTAAAAATGGTAAAGTCCGTGAAATATGATTGAATGTAATACTCGGGTTTGAGACCGCCTTTGTTTCATATTGTTGTCCAAGTTAATTAGACTACTCTTCCTTACAGCTGAAGTTTGTCTTAAAAATAAACATAAAAACCTAGATGTTCTCTTTTAAAGGGTTTTCTATGTTTACCTTATTCAGCAAAATAATGACCGAAAGGATTTATGGCTGCCGAATAAGCCAAAATTTTAATAATACAACTGTCAGTTTGTGAGTGACTCGATATCGTTTGCTTAAGATATGCTTTCGCTTTAAAACTGCTGCTGTTCTGCAATCAGATCGGCGAGCTATGTGCACAGTGTCCTTTTAATATCACATTCGACGTTTGGTTATAGCGGCATGCTTGTGTAGCTGAAAGTACAGAGATTTGGCGTCGCTGTGCACCCTGTCATACATCATTTAGTGTGGTGAATCAGATTTGATTAGGTTCACGATTGGCTATGGCTTAACACTTATCGTTTTGCACCCATGATGCCCTTTGCATTGCAAATGCCTAATTTTAGACTTCGCGTTCCCCGACCCAAGGTTGGAAAGGCAAAGTAGTACATTACACAATCTCCATGCCCCAACCTAAAAAAATATTTTGATAGTCATCGACTGCTGATATAACTGAACTCAACTGAGGCTCTGACGAGGTGTACCTCACTCAAATGCCCGCATAAGAAGGGCAAAACAGGCTTCTCAAGCAGGCAAAATTTATTCTCTTCGGATTTAATATGTCTCAAAAGAGCCGGTATCATAAGGTATTTTGCGTAATCAGTTAAATTTTTCGAAAACCATTCAGAACTAATCACGAAACATTTCTTCTCCTTGGTCAGAAATACGTGGATTTTACTGTACTATTGTTGTTTTATACGATCAATAATTTATCAGGCACGTTTATTTAGGGAACTTGAGTTAGATGCATATTTTTAGCAGACGTGCCTCTAGTTACTTAGGAATAATAATCAGTTGAATAAACGTATTTTGAAAGCTTGCAGTTCAGGTACCACATTTTTATGAATGAATGTTATGTATCTGATTCACTGGAATACCTGGTTTGTTCAAGTATATCATTTTTAATATTATCCTGGGGATGGAACATTTTTAGAATTTAAATTATGCCAAAAGTCTTATTCGCTGAGCTAGGTAGTTAGCATTAGTGCCTTTCCTTACGCTTTTCTACTTTTTTCTGCTGTAAAAATAGGTAGCACCCAGAAATTCTTTTGGAAAATAAGAGGCTCTAGTCAAGTATTTTTGATAAGCGCAGATTGAAGGCAATATTATCTCCGCTAATGGCTAACTGAATGGTCAACCGTATTTGACCTGCAATCTATACTACCCTTCAATCAGTTCGAAGCTTAGTGATAACAAAATCCTAGGCTCCAGATAAGAGGCGTCTTTTCCAGGATGCCAGTTCTCAGTCAATATGATATTCCCAACACACGCTGCTAAAAGTAAATAAAAACATTTTCTTTTGTTTGAATGCAATACTTTGTCCTTAGTTCTGTGGCTTGAATCATGGCAAAACCAAGTTATCTGTAAGAGGGGACAAATGCTATTGATCCGCAACTGAAAATAAACGTACCGCTCTCTGCGGCGTTTGATTAGCCCTTCAGTCTTTAGCCATGATTGAATCTATAACGACTTCCATCTTCCATATAGCTGTATAAAATTTACATGTTATTGGATTTTCTTTTCGAAGGAATGACCATTACTTGAAATTAATTAAATATCTTTTCACACAACGAATTAAGTCTGTTTTTCATATCTATACGACAATCTTCGAACCGGGGTGACTGCTGTATCAAGAAGCTTGCGTTATTAAATCGTGGGATTTTGAAAAATGTTGTAGAAATATCGCTTTTGTGATTCAATTTATTGAAAATAATTGTAATGGAAATTTCAAAAACTTCTTAAAAATCGTAATTTTTGCAAGGAAAGTAGTAATAAAGGCCATATGTGTGATATCATCTGCTAATTAATTCTCCACCAAAGCTACAATCAGAGTTGGTTACTACTATTTTAATACTCATATTTGCTTCTTTCGCTGTGGGTGTGTAAGTCCTCAAAAAAAATTAATGAGCTCCAGGGCATCAGGTCTTTTGGCATTGATTATGATCTAGTGTGCGTAAGTCGATTCTCGGCTTGTCTTGCTTCTGGCGTGGGCGTTTATCTTCGTGGCTGCGAAGTTAAACACCTTACCCATTTTGTAGGTGTGGGCAGTCAGTTTTGATAAGCCATCACCCCGTCTCACAGCCAGCTTATGCTCGTGTATGCGCGATCCAATTATGTCTAGTCTGTTCTGTGTAGTTACGGGAAGAGTTTTGGCACGGGATGCCATAGACTTCCCTCAACTGCATTAGGATTTAATTTATCCTTGATTCTTATGACCCTGCAGCGCATGATGGCTTTGGGCCAGTGTGCAATTCCGACACCAAGTCCCGCAACAATGCGCTCAGTCGCTTCTGACACGTCCTTGACGTATGGCATCGCCTGCCATACCGTAGGGGTTGGTTCTAGTTGGGTTCTTTAAGGGCGAACACATAGGCATCAGCTTATGAACACCTTCGGAGAGCCGTTTCGCATAAACTGGTCGCAGAGGTCACGGGACTAGCAGGCATTTTCCACCGTGTTCCTGCAATTAGTCTGGATGCGTTTGAACAGTGTTCTCATACAGCTTCGTTTGTGAGACACTGGATGGTTGCTGTGAAAATTGAGAAGCTGCGTGGTGTTCGTCGCTTTCCTGTAGACAACCGTTTCTATTTCGCCGTTAGAACTTTGCCTGACGAGTAAATCAAGGAGGGGGAGCTGCTGCTCTTTTTATTCTTCCCTCGGGAATTTTTTATCTGGGAAGATCAAGTTAAGGTGATCATGGGAATGTTGCAGCATTTCCTGTTAACGATAACAAATGTGCCATCTACGTAACCGTGCCAAAAGATAGGCTGCTGGGATGGTGAAGGCGATCTCTTCCAGCTCTTGTTCACCAATTCTGCCAGTAAACCGGAGATAGGGGAGTCCATTGGAGTTCTCTTGATCTGCTCATGGGTTTCTCAAGCAAAATTAAAGCAGGTTTTTTGACGAAATTCGAACAGCTTCATAAGGTGTTAAATTTTGAGAGAACTCTAGGTTTCGTCGGTTGACTCCTCGAGTTTTCTGCGCAAGACTTCTTGCGCTAAACTAGGAGAGATGGATGTGAATAAGGACGTCGCGTCAAAAGAGACCATCACTTCGTCCGATTGAAGCCAGGAATTGTCTGCCAGGAATTGGGAGGCTGAACTGACTGAGGCAGGCGATTTTTTTGGAGGAATTTCAGTTTTGCCAGATTATAGGTGGGGCTGTCTTTTGGAGCAATTATTGGCCACAGTAGAACACTTGGTTTATGGATCATTTGGCGCCGTGCGGTCTCCGTAATCATTTTGTGGCATTTCAATTTGCTGTGTAATTTATTCAACCGACTTGCTACCGCTTTGGCTTATGCGTCCTGTGCTGGTCTGTAAAATTCTCTTGCATCACGTAGAGCCTTGGCTTTCTCATTGCAGTCTTCTAGAATTCATTAGGACAGTTGAGCGCCCCTTATCAGTGGGTAGAATGATAATTTGTTCGTGCCTCCTTAGTTCCTTCATAGCTTTCGACTCAGTCTTCGAAGCTCATTGGGTTGGTCTGTGTGCCATCAGCAAAGATGTGATACGTCGTCGGACGGAGTGCTTATCGTTGTTGGTTGTTTCATTTCTCGCCAATATGGCTTACAGGGCTGCAATGAAGTCGACAGTGTAGGCATCGACGGTGTCTGGTGTCTGATTGGCCTCCGTCCCCTATAACTGTTACTGATTTTTTGTGGCCGGTTTTATCGCTCAAGATGGACTTCAGTAAGAGTTTGAAAGTTTAGACTACTAAAGCCATGATTCTAGCAAACGAACAACCTTATTCTTCTGATTCATTTTTTTCGCTTTAAGCAGTTGATAAGGAACCCGAGACGGTCAAAAACAATTTTGCAACTCATGCATAGAAGATCCACGCAGGAATATTTGCTATGTGCATATTATGCATATGGTTAAACCTCCAGAATTGCAGAAAAGCCTTTACTGATAAATATTGTCAATGGGTATTGGTGAAATGTGTAAATAATGTGACTATATTTTACAAAGTAAGATTCAAAACTATTCTACGTTATTATTTACGCGGAGAAAAGAAAAAAAACTAACAATTTTAGCGACGGCATTAAGTTAGTGAATACAAAAAATATTAAAAACCAATGTTGTCTAACATAAATGTTCCTGGAATTTCTGGACATCAAATATACAGACTAGTAAATGGGCTATCTTGGCTTCATGGTCTGTTTGTCAACATAATTATTTGAGCAACTCAATGGGGTGTCTCGTGTCAGACTGCTTAACAACTTCCAACGAAGCAAATAAAATGAAATGGAGAATATTCCCGGAAAAACCAAATTCCTTCAGTTCCTGAATTTTCGGAAAGAATATTTTTTTAAATCTTGTATACTCATTTGTCTACTGTAAGAGAGATTCAGAATTCACATACAAGTGGTTTGAATTCTAGAAATTCTCTGTGCATGCCTCACCTACCTCATGCACGGTTTATTTATTGCCAATAAAACTTCTACATCTTGGTTACTTTCAGCATGACAATATTACTTTGTTTAAATGAAATTGCTTACGGATGGAAAGGATGGTACGAATTCTAACGCCACCCTGTCATTAAAATAAGGCTTCGAAATATTAACGAATCTATAAAATATTAGGAAGTATAAGCTTTTCTGGGGTAGGAAGGGGCTGAGGTAAATTTCAATTATAATTCTTCGTTCAGTTACCATTTCCCATATGGCCACTAAAGCTTTTTACTTATCTTTTAGGCGTGTGTCAGGAAAGACTTTGAGGTTTCTTGGCTGAAATTTGGAGTCAACTCCAATTAATCAACTTCCGTTATATAGGTGTATCATGCCTCCAAACAAAAAACGAGATTCTTCAATTATTAAAGAATGCGTCGATAAAGCAGAAACATAGATCAAATTATATAGAATGAATAGCAGGTATCAAATTAAAGGCATTATAAATTATTGACTTTCTATTCCTATGATTTCCATATGGATAGCTTATGATGGAAAAACACGAGTTTACTTCTAAAGGTTCATTTCCCACTATCATCAGTGCTCTTTGGCTTTTTCTCCATGCAAACTCTATGGCATTCCTACGTATGCGAGACCCGAGTTACTGACTCACTTTTTCGGAAATCCTGATGTGTTGTTTTGGGAGACCAGGCCTTGTGCATGGAATGGGGAGCCAGGCTTTCTAGCTCTTTTAGTCGCTGTGCCCAATTCACGTATCAAGTGATTGATTCGTTAGCAAAATGAACTGGTGCATGGGATAGGAAGAAGAATTAAGCTAGGCAGAGCTCAGCGCGTATTCCTCCCCATAAACAATCTGGCGCACTTGAAACTATCATGCTGCATTAAAGGCCGTCAGGCTGTAGTGGCTCATTCTAATTTGGGCTTTAATACATCCCCACTCCATGGGATCGGAGCCGTCTCATCTCTGTACGGAATCCTGATCCTTTATGCACCGACTGCGAGTTATGATGGCCCGCATAAACGTACGTTCCCGCCGTACCGGCTACCTGCACCTCGACCCCCTTCGGTGTCCTTCACTCGGTCATGGCACCGGGTTCAGGCGCGTGAGAAGGTGCGGCAGATGCTGGACAAGTATACTATCACCACAACTTCATTCATGCGCATGTCGCGGTCCCTGCGTCCACCACGCTGTTAGGCACACGGCGGACATCGAGGGCAACGAGGGAGAAAGTCTCGTGTCAGCGTGGTATGCAGGTAAACTGTGACACTGCGTCACGGATGTCATACGTTTTGGAGACTGCACAGATTGAAGACGAAGGATTTTGACGTGATAGCAGGAGTGGCCAAACCAAAGCTTCCTCATTCATTGTTTGAATATAACAGCATGGTCTGCGTACGTCCTTGTAAGCCAAATTGAAATGAAGTTTCTACTCCCTCTAACTGCCATAACATTTTATCTGTATAAGGATGAGTGATTGGCAAAAAGGTAGGATTTAAATTACTTGTCTACGGCATTCAGATTATTTCTTTATTTTAGATTAGCTTGGCTCTCAGTCTCTTAGATTTTGACTGGCACTGTTAGATCACTCTATTTACTACCCCTTTTCTCTATGTGATTACCAGGGTGTCTGTTTTTATGTCATGTAGCTCTAAATTCCCTGTGATTAGATGGTTATCTGTTACGCACTTACTTCCCTATATTAAGTATTTGGAGGCTCGGTTGCATTAGAAACTCTGCGAACCCATTCATAGTCCTTCAGTGGCAAATAGGTCTATTTTTTACTGCTGACTTTTGAAAGGTTGTTTTATATAGGGTTTGCTGGCTTTGAAGTGCATAGATACTGTAAAACCATGTAAGTGATCTTTTTCTCTTAAGAAGCTGTTATTACTCAGGCGAATGGGTCCTACTATACAATGTTCTGTATATAAAGTAGGTGACCTATCTCACAATAGATGATAACGGAAATTAAGATGATCAATTCTCGGCAACTATGAGAGGGAAAGAGAGATCGATATGCTTTATTTTGAAAAAAGCATTTGAAAATTTTCAATAAGAGGCCTCCATTCACTGGGTAATATATATTCGTACACAAAAGAGTGCACCAGAGGAAAACAGAATGGGTATAGTAACCGAAAGCTGCAACTATATGTATCATGAACGGTCGTTTGTTGATGAATCGCAAAATTGCGCCAGATTTTCTTCAAAACGGTGCAGGTGTTGTTTGCAAATGATACTCTTGTGGTAGTTAATATAAATAAGCAGTTGCACTAGCAGTAACTAATGCGAAAAATGGGCCGAACCATGTAAAAAAAATTCACAAGTGAATGGAAGAGGGGAAATGACAGCTCAAGTACAAAAGCCCGCCACTGAGAGACGCACATTCGATCTAGTCGCGTAAACTCTTTCAGAAGATATACTCTTTGCATGCAGATAATGATTAGAAATAATTTAAGCAGTGACAGTGTACAAATTTGAGTTCAAATTAACTTTGCCTTGTATTCCGGTGATTTTATATGCTAATAGTTACCCCAGACTACGCTTGCGCATCTACGCGTATTTTTCGTTGAAAAATAAAAAAAGTAGTAGAACCCGGTGAAAATTTAGTTACTTCGACACTTAAAGCGAAGTGCAAGAAAGGGGGTTAATTATCAGAGACCGTTTTTTATTATTGACCTTACACATAGTTTATTGCCGACTTTTGTTGTAGAGCTCATCTTACTCTGCGATTAGTTTTTATTTGTGGAAGGATCTACCAGTATGATCTAAACGGCCAGCTGCATCGGCGGTAAATATTACAGTAGATTGCTTTACTCATAAACTACGAAGGTTTACATTTAGGTAGTAATATGACATACATTTGAGGTTTTTAAATTTTGTTTTTTTTTGAATTGATCTGACTTGCAGAAAGATGTTGAGTAATAGTGAATTCATTGCAGATGCGTTTATTTGTTTTACCTGAACAATACTTGGGACCGTAAACAAACATATATACGACAAGCCACGACGCGTTGTTACTTTTCTCTGTCACGCCGTATGCGAGAGATATCCAGACAATTTCTATCTGCGGTTAACTATGAAAGAATAAGGAAACTTGAAACAGTAGAGGCAGCAGATTGGCCTTTTTCACAAATTCTTGGTATATATTCAGTGACTTTGTTGTGCATTTGCAATATAAGAACAGGGTCTTAACGTAAAAAAAACAAACAATAAAAATATTACAATATAAAGCAAAAAGTATGAACTTTCATTTTCAGTAGAAAATATATCACTTATTTTCAGGAAAGCTAAATACCGGTCAACCTTTCACATCTTCATCTTGCCTTAACTTTGGAGAAAGTTTGAGTACGCAGATATTTGAAAGCGAACTACTTAATTCGAGTGATTTTTAAGAGTTGACTTATAATTAAAAAAAATTCTTGATCTTAGGTATATTATTTCCCACACACACCCTAGACAGGTTGTCAGTGCCGACGCGGGCATGGCGGACACCAAGGCCAATCAACTTGTCCGTCTTCAGCACAGCTGCTGGGAGGGCGTGCAGATCAGTCTGGAACTTGTTCTTCACGTCATCGGAGTCTGTCATTTGGGGTCATAAACGCTGACGTTAGTGGCAAAATTATTCCACCGGATTGGCAGATTTATGTTAATGAGATTGCTAATGCCATCCTGCATGAGGCAGATAAGCCGTCTTTTCGGATGTCAAAGGAGCCTCCGGCTTCTGGCCGCCATGCTCTTGGAAGTCCATGCCAGAAGGTATATCTGGTGCCCACTTCCCCTAGTTGGCCCTGTTCAGAGATGCAGTCTCGTTTTTCATTTTTACCGCATCCTTTCGTGGGTGACCAGATCCGCCCTTCTTTCTGGACGGTCTTCGCGTGTATTGTCCAACGATGAATGAATATTCCTTGCTGCCAGGGTGAACATACGCACTAAGTGTTCTAGAAGTCGGTGTAAAATACTTGCCTTGAACGATGTAATGGAAATGAACTTGCTTATTCAGAAATTCCTAATATATTAAACATTATTGAACTCATAAAGGAAATATAGTGGAGGAGAGTTATAGTATTTACCCGTCACCGTCAGCTACCTACACTTTAGCAAAATTTCCGCAAGATGGATGACTCTTACTTATACCGCTGATGTCACAGGTTTCGACTGGTGTGAAGCCAGCTAACGAAGAGATATGAGTAAAAAATGTCGAGTCGTCTTCCTGTGTTTTGGTGGCTTACATTTCACTGATGATCTTTCACAGAGCACATAAACTCCACAAAGGGAGAGTGTCGATGAACACGACCGTAATCTAAATAATCGCTAATGTTTCTTCACAGGACAGACCCAGCGTGTCTGATAGGAACACTCAAGATCTAATTGAAGAACTACGAGACTCATTGCGACCGTCAAATAATTCAAACATTTTGAAAACTAATAGACAAATTCATATCCAACAACGTTAGAAAATAAAATTATTCCGACAACGCTGCCTATTCAAGCCCTCTTTTCAATTGTGCCTTTGATCGTTCCTCTAGTGAGTCTACTAAAACTATGGCCGAACATCGGTTGCGCAGAAATGTGTTTACAGTTGACAAGGCGACAATATAGTTTAGCGCATCGATGGGTTAGATTCAAAAACCCTCAAAGGAATGCATTTGATATGGATGAGAAAATCCTTAACGATAATATATTTTCTGCCATCTGACGTGTTACCCATCTTTAATTTTACGTTAAGCAAACTTTCCGCATGGCGCTATTAAGCTGACTTAAGCTGACTTAGATAAAAAGTATTTTAAAAGCAAAAGTCAGCTCGAGACAAAAAATTTATCGATTGCCTAATAGCTGGGAGTTTGTTCTGTGTGTTAGAAGTTACTACCTTCGCAGAGTCATGATTTACTTTACATTGTGGAATGTACTATCCATGAGGCAGGCTACATTTTATTTACAAAATCCTATAAATAAACCTCACTATGCTGCAAGACATATAAAAGATGACCCCTGCATATAAAACCTAATGCAAGATGTAAGGACAGAGGAGAGCAAACCTGGGATCGAATGTTTCCTCGGGATGGAAAACGAGTCACAAATCAAGACTTAATATTTTCTATTGCCTTATTGCACAATCACTTACTTTCTTATCAGTCCTTACATACATTATTAGTAGTATGCAGTCCTAGAAATGCGACAGGAACCTGCTAAAACACTGGGCGGACGAAAACCAAAATGTTTGGTCAAATAATGTCTAAGTAATTCTTATATTTAAGTGTACGGTCCAAAAACTGAATAAAAGGGTCTACTAAGGCTTTCCCTTCTTGATGTCTTATGTGCTCTACCGAAATTCTCAAAGACTTTGGTCTGTTTGGCTTAATGTTTTTAGACCGGACATAATTATCAATTCAACCTTCACGGGAAATAGACTCAGGACGACCACACAAGCAGACTTTGTTGAAATCAAGACCTTTGGTCCAGGATCATGAACAAACGCACCATCTGCTTTAAACGCCAAAAGGAGATAGAAGCCCGAGGGTTTATGTAGACATTTAACCATTGCATGTCGATTCTGAAGGCATCGGAACACCTGGTGTCCAAAATATTTCAGTGAGCAGAATGCATATCAATCCGTTCTTTAGGAACCCAGCCAATACAACAGCATGTCAATATTAGTGAGATTAAGATTCCCGGATTATATGTCTAGAAATGAGAAGGCGTTCATATGGAATTCACTGAATAGTTAATGGCTGTACATGCCGGAAGAGGGAGGGGTTTTAGGCGGAAGAAGTGTACTTGACTTCCAAAGTTCAATATAGCGAATTAGGTTAACTTTATTCGAAACCTGTAAGGCCTTGTGTGAAGCTTATAGTATCAGATAAATGGGGCTGCGTGTAAGGCGTAGCCAGTGCATAGGTCACCAATGGCTGCGACTTCGACCCCCGTTTCGCCGTGGCCCATGTCAACTACGTCCCTCGTTCACATTAACAGTGGTCGCGAATGTTTCTTGTCGCCAGTGAATTCGAAGAGACACACCGAGGAAGCCAAACTCGGTGAATCTACCTTTTTGACCGTTCATTCCAGACCTGCGTATCACTTTAAGTCAGAGTCAAACGGTTAGATTAAAAACAGACAAGGAACAGAAGAATAAGGTAAAAAAACTGGAAAAAGGTTTATTTGGTAAGAAAAGGTTATGTAAGAGTAGTCCGTAAGAAAGTAACTAGTGAAACTTGTCTTCCGGGAATGGTGGTAATTCGAGTTTTATGGGTGGGTCATAACAGCTGAATAATATTAGAATATGTACGTTAGAACATAAAAAATAATAAGATTTTTAATGAAAATATTGTTCTACGCTTATATATGGCAACGGAGTTGAGCGCGTAAACCAAAAAATAAAAATCAACCGCCAATACATAAAGGGCATTTTACTAATCCAATACTTGCGAATGGGAATGAGGTTATGAAAAAAGATAATAAGCAGCCTATAGGAACTGAGACAAATAAGTAACTATAATTGGCTGTTTAAAAAATCAGTGCGAGCTGACGTGATGCAAAGGAATATAAGCGAAGCTAGGAAAAGACACAGGAATTAACAAGGGAGGAGTCAAATTACGTAAGTATGAATGTATATACAGTAGGTGTCCTAACTCATGCAATCTGATGGGATTTCATGACTTTTAGCCCGTTTCGCGAAATCAGCGCACACTGCGTCCACCAAAATGTTACATCAATAAAGAACCGATCGTAAGGAAATTTATGGCTTTTTGTTGTTTACAAATTAACATTACATTGTTTAGAAATGCTAATTTTTTTAGAATAGGATCGGATAACGAAAGTGTAAAAAATTGACCTAGTTGAGTAAACTGAAGTTGTAAGTGTATAGGAAACCTGTCCATGAATTAAAAGAGTAAATAAAGCAGAAAAAGCCGAATTATTTTTAAAAATAGTCTTTTTCAGAGTTTTGCACATACATATTTCTCTAGATTAAGCGCAACGTAAATTATGGTCGGCATCAAGCAGCCTAACATGAAATTGTATATTCCAACACCGTTTCACAAGAATTGGTAGTTTTTCTTCCGTTTGTACATTGTCGTAGATGCATTTGACCAAGTCAAGCAGATTTTCGCTTCATTGCGCTGATAGGGACGTCAAAGGAATATAATATTTCATAAGCTTATATGTTCACAGGTCGGTCGATGACTAATAAATTTAAATAGAATCGTCAGGTGCAATCGTAAACGTACCATTTGGTGTATATAAACATGAATATTCTATTGTTAAATTTCTCGATTAATATTTCGGGTTTTCTATTACGATGAAATGCGGATAGTCTTTGAAAATGAGGTGAATTCTTTACGATTTACAGTGTCTTCAGTCGACTGCCCATAAATTTACATTCCGTTCAATGTGTTTGGTAAAACCCTCAAAATAATATATTTCTTAAAAGCATTTACCGAAGCAGTGACTTTTTGGGCATTCTTTCTAATGCCGAAGGCCGTCTGGGTCATATTTGTAGACTCGCACAAACATGAAAACTCGCTGCCATGAAAAATGAACGTCCACAACAAAAGCTGGGAAAGATATATGCCTATAATTAGTTAGAAAATTGTTCAACAATACGTAACCTTTTACAAAATAGCTTTAATAAGATGTTTCGCTGTCGAATGTCTGCGAAATTAATGTTTTTGTTCAAAGTGAAGTCAAGAAAAAACTGGGACCGTTTGACCAAATTTTCGTCTTCACTGAAAATTAGGAATAAAATTGTAACTGCATAGAAAATAAACCAAATAATACAATATAAAAATTAAAAAACTTAAGATGAGCGTATTTAAGTTTATGTACAATAAAGGCATGTATATAGCGCGCAGTAGGTAAAAATCATTAGGTTATTTTCCCTTCCAAACTGGGCAAATAAAACGAATCGAAACCAATAGGAACCAGGATGACAGTACTGTTCTTTTATGTAAAAAGGCAAATCAAGGCGTAGAGATTGAAAAGCAAAAATGGACAGAAATTTCGGAGGAGGGTAAGAACTGCAAATGGCCTCAATTCTTTCGTTCGAAAAAAAGGCTGCAGCAAATCTGTAAATTCGGTAGAATAAGGCATAGTACATGACATCACGGACGATGCCCTATAGCCTACGAAAAATAAGCTAAGTACACCCTAAAAACCATGCACTACTCGTTATATTGTTAGCACCGACAAGAATCAGTGAGGCCATGCTATTCTGGCAAAAATAAGCTTGTCAAGGTGTACAGGTTGGGCAACAAGAATTGAGTAGATATGTGGCGAACTGAAAACTATAAACGAGCCCATGACAAACAACCTTACACTGAAAATTTACAGGCTTAGCAGGTGTGTAAATGTGGTAAGAACATTGCGCAAGGTTAGGCATGCCGGACGAAACCCTGTAGTCGAAGTAAAGTATACCAAAATAAGGCCTACAAACCTTAAAATATTCCTTGAATGAATATTACGACAAGCTAAAAAGGCAATGCTCGTTCCCTGGGAAAAGGAAATCAAGGGGTACAACCAGTATTACATAGCGGATTACAAATTTTGTAGACGGAGACTGTAGGAGACCTCCTTGTGATTTAATTTGTTCCCAAAAGCTCCCTAAAGCTAATCTGTGAATGCCGTGTTATCAGTGTGCTAACTGCTCCTTAAGGTGATCCTATGGCTCTCTAAACATATCAAAGAAGACCTACTGAAATAAATAAAGTAGTTTGTACTTAGTACAATATTAAACCAACAAATTCCATAACCATTTATATGCCTGACATTTCGGGCACTCCCTCGAGTTCATCATCACATGCAGCGAGGAGAAGTGTAATAGAGGCACAAGGATCACAGTATTCATAGGATACCGGGTCACACAATCAGATGCCTGCATAAATTACCTGCATTCGTGTTTATCGCTGGAGGTCGTATTTGATGCAATACTTTCTTGTCAGTCCGTACCAGAGTCGTTTATGACCCTAATTTAATCACCGTCGTTGATTTTTGACGTGACCCTTACTCGCCTATTGAACGCGCTGGCACCACAGCTGTTTATTGTTAACTTGCCGAGTAAGCGTCGCGCATATACTCAACAACACTAATGGCATTCCGGCTATTACTGACTCGGGTACGGACCGACAAGCTATCTTCGCATCAACTATAACCCTCTGTGATATGCGCGATTTATGATATATGTTGTCAGCATATGGCGGCCAGACCATTGCGCTCTTTAAATACCGCACTCGTTGTGCCTTCACTACACATTTCGGTGACTGCATGTGATAATGGCCTCGAGTGAGAATCTGAAACTTTAAGCCAATAAACAACTTCTGCCAGCAATCGCATCTTCACCTTTTTCAGTACTTCCTGAAACTCGCCGATTCACTTCAATTTTCAGCCAATGGAAAGTGATGATGGGTTGAATGAGTTGAGGGCATTCAGACCTTGTAGGAGTAACAATAATCTACTTATCTCAGAGGTATCGGAAGGGGGATTGATACAGTAAATTTCGCTTATTACGTAAAGTGAACATGTGAGTTCCAGGAAGCAGTTCAGGAGGAGAAGATTCGATCGCTTGCCTGACATTTCGGATCCTCAATTGAACCAATCATCAGAGACAGTGGCAGATAGGGCTCATAGTGTCACAACGTGCGCAGTATTTATAGTACATAGTGGCCACGCGATAACATCCGTACCGCAATTAGCAGTTCTTGAATTCACCGCTGGGGGTCGTAATTGATTCGAGGATGGCTTGGACATCCACGTCCGAGTCGTTAATGGGCGCGATTTCGTCATCCCTGTTGGATGTTGGCATGATAATGACCCGGCAATTTGGCTCACTGTCATTGGAGGTGAGGGTCACCCACGTGCTCCGCACGTGACCATATCCCTGCTCAGGCGATACCTCAGCACAGAATATGGCTATAGGAGATAATTGCACTTTGTGATTAACCGTGGTTCTGAGAACTACGACTCGAGCAACGCAGGGTTCACCTTTTGCGAGGATTTTGGCCTCATCAAACTTGAAATTATGGCCGAGTCCCGTCGATTGAGCTGTAACCTGAGGGCTAGCGTCTTTCCTGCTCACCGCAGCTGCGTGCTTGACCATTTGAGTCCGGAGTAATCTTCCGATTTGTACGAGGCTGACAGCTTCGAAGACATTCTTCACGTACGGAGGACCTCAGCAGAACTTAGGGCATAGATAGCTGCATAGCCTTCAGATCAATATAACCGACTCCACCGGAGCAAGTGAGGGCACAGCTGTATACTGAAGAACTATAAGAGAGCAGTTCATCTTTACCTTTCGGAAGAAGAAACAGAGTGTTTGATAAAACTAGTCTTGCCATGGCGGCTGCGTACATGTGCGCAATAGAAGCGTTTAATTAATCTTATAGAAGTTCGCTGGCCGAGTTCCCAGGAAATGGCGTTGTAAGAAATAGTGCCTTCTTTTCTGTCGTTTTCCATATACGAGTAGATGACCGAAAATTTTGCAATGTGTTTTCAATTCGAACAAACTACTTCAGTAGATTTAACATACTGGTCATCGTGCAGTCCACTCTCAAAATACTTCAGTCACGATAGGATTCCGGCTTTTAAAGGAGCTTCTTTCTGGCTGCCCACAAAAAGTATACTCTGTAAGAAATGGCTAATTAAGTAGGATGCAACTTTATCTTAAATTTGCAATGCTCTTACCCATTTGATAGAAAATTACGTCTTCTTAAAATTTCCTACTTGAAGAATGGGTATCTTTCGGTTTTTAAATGTTTTTTTAAATTGCTTAATACTTTTGATCTCAACCGGCCGATACACTTGAATTCATGGTTTTCAACCTACATGCTGTATATATTCTGCGTAAGGAAAAATCACAAACTTTCTATACAGTATGAATAAGAGGTCACGCAGTTCTCATTAAATGTTGTAATGGATTTCGATCATGTTGTATACATTGTAGGCAACATTAATAAATTGATGGATACGGTTTATGGTTGATGCACATTTGCAGGTCTTTAAAAACCCATATTAATATCAAATTTGAGGAAGACATAATTTGCTATCAAACGAGTATAAAAATAATATTTTTATGCGTTTTTTCTATAACATATATTTGAATTATTAAGAGCATTGAAAAGCAAGGATAAATTGGCATAAGATTTAAGTAGTAGGTTTTGAATTCTCGCATGCTTGTACGGGTTTTGTCGCAGAACTTCATAAATGATCGAGTGCGCTACCTGAAGGACCAAAACTTCTGCAATTCTCCCGTTGAGCACCTCCACTTCTATGAATAACTTTTCTAAGAAATTCATTTTTAGTGCCATCTTATGCATCTATAATAACACTTGGCTTACCTCTGATATTAACGCTGACATCCGTTTTTCTTACAAAACTGCACGTGAATAGTTACTGGTTCATTCAAAATCCGAAGGTCAAGGGTTTGATTAGACTGGTACAGGGGCCTTAGGGTTTCCTGTTGCATTTAAGAAGCCAGTTCGGTGTAGGCTTAAAATTGCTTTTTCAAAATCAATAGGCATAGTTGGCACTATCTGAAGTGCCACACGGTATCATATTGGATTTATTAAAAGTTAATTGTTCAAACTATCTGCATTGGTCCGAGGCAATTGGTGATGATGTGCTGTTTGTGTGCGAATGAATTCGGTGCTGTTGCCATTTTTGTTCAGCTTTAAAGCGAGCGCGTGTGTGCATGTAAGTGAAAACAGTGAGATACGGCATCACAGATACACTTCTACACTCCCCTAAGGTTTCTCTTACTCTTCAAAATGGAATTAGCTTCAGAATACGACAAATTCAGGATATACAGAACTCTCATTCGTCGGAAAAAATGGTGTCAAGGTTACTAAAAAGCTTGGATTTCCGACGGAGTATGTAGCTTAACTAGTATACTGGCTAAATGGCAGACTTTATCCACCCTCCAGTTTCAATCAGGATTGTTTGTGAGGATCGGCATACGCCAGATGAGATATAAAATGCTCGAATGAAGTGGTATAGTGCGGAGAAATCAGCAGAAAGTAGTGTAACATCTGAGGAGATTTAGTGACAATTTCTGACATCATCTATGCGCTACACTTAAAATAAAAAGGATTGACAGTTTGACCGTCGTTTCCGACAATGTCCATCGTACGCCCCACAGCATGGCGTGTGCGGGAACGGTAGATTTCGCGCGTAATGGTTTAAGGCGATAGTAAATTGTTGAAACATTGAACTTACTATCCTCCCACACCCCCTTGGCGTGTGTGTCCCCCACACACACAAGCCCCTCGCACAATGAACCAGGTTTTTGCACAACAAGGAAGGTGGCGTTTCGGGTCCTAGCTTGGTGGTGATACCATTACGGCCAAATAAAGAAGAGGCCCATAGATCTCGACCCTCCAGCTTGAGATGACCCTAGTTGGCCCATCAGTTGGCGGTTTTCGGACCATGACTTTCAGCCCGCCGGTATAGTCTACAGAGCGTCTGCTTTTCAATAGTGAAGAATATGTGCTGGGTTCTGTGAGGTACGCTGTCTACAAAGTGTCCTTTCTCTTTCTTCTCCCGGCACTAGTCCACTGTCCGATCCGGTCAGTCAGCTGAGACGGGAATTTAGCGCAGATGGCTGGTTTGACGTGCGCCTGCGCCTAGGCGTACCGCTACACCCAGGCATAGCACTTTTTATGGATACACAGTCCTCAAAACGCCTGGCATACTCTACCCTCGTGCTGGTTCAGCGCAAAATTTTGTGGTTCATTGGAGGGACATTGAGCCCGCACTGCTGAATATATCAGTGGAAAAATTTCCTCTGCTTGCACAAATTGACCGAGCAGACTGACGGTTGGAACAGCGGTCGTACCTATCCTGAATTAAAGTAACCAAGCGCAATGGTTCCAATCACAACGAAAATTGGCGGTTTTGCCGTAATCGCAAGTAAATGGATTCAAATTGGTAAACAAAATCTGATAATTTGTGAACGGGCAAACGCAGGGTGGAGTAGTGCACAAGTAGAACCTGAACTTAGACTCAAAAAGTGTCATGGAAAAATATAAGAACAAAGTCTCAAAATTATCAACGAGATATATGAGACAATCCAACTATCCACACGTGCCATGTTGTCTTTTACGTAAATGAGTAAAAATGCCCCTGTTTATAGCACGATGTTTTGAACCATTACATTCAAAATAAATATTAAAATTAAAATATTTATGTCACTGCCTGCGGGTTGAACGCGTTATGCAGCAACTTCATATCCACCGGGAATTGCACCCAAGCACAGCAAAATTTACATTTATTTGCCCGGACTAGTAGAACATGAGCGATTGCATGAGACGGTTAGATCGCTCCAATTCTTTTATTTTATTAGTAGCACAGCCAAACGCTGACGAGGATAAAGAAATGTGCTATGATCATTTCAGGCATTTTATTTAGGTTGAAATTATTTCCTAAGAATTCAAGCCAGGTTCCGTGAGCAATTTACTGTTTAAAACATTTAAAATCTAAGATATGTTACCTTGCTTAGCGATAAGGAAGTCTTTTCGAAAACCTCCAGTCTCGACTAAATGGCCCTGAGCATTTCTCTTCAGTGTCCATGCCTATATAGATTATCGATTAAATTAGGCTCTTAGTTACCCAGATCAATATTTTGGTGTTTTTAAAACGAAGCATTTTTACACAAAAGTACTTCCATAGTTATAAACTGGAAGTCTAAATGAAAGATTGTCAGAGAAATTGAGGGAATATTGATTTCTTTAGAGTGCATAGATGCGAAAACATAAGGTAAGTCTGCAAAACACTTAAACATTTATTTATCTGCAGTTTTTATTTATGTTTATGAACAGAAATCCTTTTTCAATCAAAATCTTCGTAGTCTCCACGACCTTGGCTGCTGCTGGGCCAACAATGAATCGTGTATCTATGCGAGATGTTAACACAAATGTGCGCCGATTTACTTTAGCGTAATACTTCAAGACTGACTTGTTTACACTGCAGTCAAACCGTTTGAGGAGTGTTTAACAATCTTTTCTTTTGGGTGTACATTAAAAGCGGAACGGTCTGCAAGTCGCGTTACCCTCTGATTTAAAAGAGACAGTCAGCAGACCATCGTCTCTCTCTCGCACAACGTTGCTCGCTGGTTGCACATTCCCGAGTGTCTCTAACGTTCTGATAGCCAGCCTCCGCCGAATCGATCAACTTAGCTCAGGCAACTGTCGACATTGAAGATTACATATTTCAACCACACGGACTCCCATCGAGCGATATGTGGAAGAGGATGAATCAGGATCAACACGCTGGCTCCTTCGAGCCAGAAGCGAATGACTGTCCGAGAAATGCTGATTGCCAGTTTCATCGACCGAGGGGTTTTAGTGCCCCAGTTCTCGTAAACAGGCACCTTGTTATCAATATAAAATGTGCCCCCATGTTACCTGCCTGAACGTGGACAGCAGGTCTGTGTCAATTTGTCTGAAACTTCCTCTAGTCAGTTCTTTCGGCTGATCAGTGGTGATGTGACGCGTATCTTCATGGGGTATTTCCTACTGACGGTGGTTTGGCATACTGTCCTGTGCATTCGGGGGTTTTTTCTCCTGGCATTGCTTGGGTCGTGTGCAGACGCGGTTGCATGGCTGACTCAGGCACTAAGAGAACACGCCTGTGAACAAGTCAAAACTTGCGAGTAATTTCAGAGCCGATTCGGAAATAGCTTTGATGGAGCAAAGACTCCGTTGATTTGACCATATGCTTTCTAATTTTTGTCCCTTGCGAAAAAAGGAAAGATGAAGTACGCAGAAGGCAGCCAAAAAACGAGAGAATCAGACTTAAATTTCTGATCAGGGTGAAGTCGATAAGCCCTAAAAATGGATTTTGAAGATTCCTTTAAGACCCAGGTACGTTGACATAAGGCGTACCCTGACAGCCATGTACCTCAGATAACATTAACCAAAATTAAGACAGATGATTTCGGCTGGAAAGCATTATTTTGCTGGGGTTGTAACATTGACTAGCACGCGAAATAATCCCTAAAAATGCCTCTTGCCCCAGGATATAGGCTTTTGAAGGTGGGCCCTTTGGGCGGCTTTGAAAAATATAACGCACTAAAATGGTTTCATAAGAAGCATGGATTTTTAATTTAGTTTTTGATCCTCTTATACACTTATACACACACCAAAAGCTCTCTTTTCGAGAACCTTTTTTCAGGAAAGTAGGTCTTCTTAAAATTTTCTTTTCGAAGAAGCAACGGGTTTCGGTTGGAGAAAGTTTACTGTGGGATTTTTTACAAAAGAAAACTGACTGACCGAATAGAATCAGATGTGTCCTCTTTTCCTGCTTTTTATGACGTATAACTATGGTACAGTGCCATTGTGCAGCTTTCACGCTATGAAAACACTTTATTAATAACACAGAGTAAGGCATAATTCCTTAACTAGATACTGTACAGCTAGTGGTAGTAATGAAACTGTAGTGAAACTGTCGATCGAAGTCATGATTATTCTTAGCTCTTGAACACTATAGTTTCGTCTAGTTGCTCGCCTTTGAAATACAGTCAGTGAGCAATCCCATAAAAAGACGCTATTAAACGGCCCATTAGCGGTCACCTGGACTTAACTTGTCACCTCTGTACCAGGGTTGCCACACCGCATATGAGCCGTGCGACTATTGAAGCCTATTCACACCTCCAATTGAGTATGGCTTAGCTAGCAGATTATAGCACGTAGGTTGGACAAAGGTGAGAATACTGCGTAAATGGATTGGTAGCAGAGCGCATTTAAATGCGTAGATCTTAACTGAAAAAGGCCTTTTGACAATTTGTGTGGACTTCAATATGAGCAACTTCAATAGTAGCTCCAACGTATCGTTTAGAAAGCTCTCAATTTTCCTTAAACAAAATTTTTAATCATTGTTTCTAGTCGTTTTCGCCGTAGCACAGACCTCATTTTGACATAAGCAAGAAAACTATAGTAGCAGAAATGGATCTCCTTTTGCCATCTGGTTTCTAGAATGAAGTTTTAATCAGGCCTTTTTGGTTTTATATAGCACCCATGTGGGTAATATTACTTAACAATAGTAAAAAACGCTGGCATTTTCTCCTCATTTTTGCATGCAACAAATAGAAAAAGAGCAGATCCGACAGTGACAGCCTATCCTTGTAAGTAAAGCGTTTTTATTTCTTGACTGTCGAAAACAGCTAGGTGATCGGTTCTATCGCATCAAAGCTGATGCCGTCCGTTTTTTCAATACTTGGTAGCCTTGAAAACGTCAATTATATATTTGATTAAATCGTGTTTTTTCATTGGAAAATAACACAGCCTTCTTATTTGCCCTCACGACAAATGCCCATTAGAAGACTTATTTTGAAATAAATTATCAAGCAAAATGTTAAAGTATGTTTTCGTAGCGCGTAGTAGTCAATAGGAATATACTCTTCCAGCGTTCTAAAAAAGGAAAAGATAAGCACTGAAACGTAATGTTTTATGCAAATTAACATCGAGGATTGCTTACCGAATGTCAAAATTGAAATAACGGAGGGCGATTTTAGTACACTTCCATACGGCCAAGATATCAGCAGCAGGTTATTAAAAAGCAAGTGATTTGTAATATTTCCAACTAGTTCGGGGACGCACTGTCGTCCGTGTCAGACCAACCTTCAAGGTATGTTTGCGGAAAGCCTATGGAACACCAAACAGTCAGACTAGGAACGACAAGATAAGTACCAATTTCGGCTTTAGCCTGACGCATCGATTTGGCACAGGTCAGCGAATGCATGCTGTAAATGTCGCATGGACGATATATCGGGCGCCGCTTCCTTCGCTGCGACCGAACCTGCGTTCCATCCCTTATGTGCGAGTGATCTATTCGAGGGCTCAATGCCTGCCCTTGGCACGTGGCACCGGTCGCAATACGCATGCCGTCGTCGAGCTCTTTCTATAAACTTCAAGACTCCCTTTTCCCACAAATTGCTGAAACCCTCTTCCCTTCGTTTTATCCAAGTGGCCCTACTCTCCTCAAATCCGTTGATCCACCAAATGCCTTTAACAATTAATAAAATTACCAATTCTTTATCTCTGCACTTGAGCAATAAAAGAATTTGACTAGGAGAGTACAGTAACTAACAAAATTTATGTATCTTAACGAAAAGATCGTGTAAATGAAACTTCGAACGTATTATGCATATGACGCATTTTAACCGACGTATCCTGCGTCAGCCTCCATGTACTGCTGCATTCGGTGCATACAGTTAAGTTCCATCTCGGGAGTTTGACCCTTATGGTGATTTCGGAGACTAGAAACGTTATAATTTCCAACTTTAGACGTAAATCTCCCTGTATTCTGTCATGTTGAATGTGGCATGCAAAATAACTGGGTTAAAACACGCACGTAGGCGGTTTTCGGCTGTATTGTACACCTGGAGACGTGCATTGTTCCATCCCGATATTTAAATCTTCAAACGGAAAATTGCATTATCTCAAGGGCACCTGCTGCAAATTTTAGGCCATGAGGTGAGGTCAATTGAATTAACAGTCACATTCCAAAAACTCGTAAAGACACCATACTGCTAGCAGTGACGAGGCAAATTCCAGAAAGCGGTGGCACGATGACAGAAACAGGCATTTTCTTCACCTGGCGTTGCAGATGCATGCACTATTTCCTCGTCAGAGACCGAAAAAGATAGTGTTTACGCAAGTGTCGCAGTATTTATAGGCGACAGTTTCCATGTCGATACATACTTCTCGAAATTGGCGGCCTCCACGTGGGGCAGAATGGTACTAACCTACTTCTGCATATGGTGGCTGAACGCCATGCACGAAGCTAAAAGGAGTAACAAATTTATTAAGAGACCTGATCTAGCCTGGCCCAACAGGAGCTGCTCTAGCATCAAGTGCATGCGTTACGACACAAATGCTCATTTGAAGAAAAAAACGGATTCCAAACCTATCAACATGGCTGCAGTGACGGAGTGAATCCTCAGTTCGAAGAAAGTGACGGAGGGCAAGAAGAGCCTTATTCGACATCATGTATTGTCTCTCACCATGACCCACATGCCACATGTATTATTCCCAAGCGAACTCAGCTCCGAAAAACACATCATTAACGTACTCTCGGCCAAGTGACATTCCATTGTTGTACCTTAAGAAAGGCCAAAACCTATTGAAGGCTCTTTTCGATTCTATGTTCCCTGCGCAACCAATGAAATACAAGCCCAGAAACATGAAATTAATGCGACGGTATCGACATTGGAGGACTCGGGTGCAATACCACCAACAGACAAAAGCATGGTTAGAAACCAAGATTCGGCTTTGTCCCGATTCTACGGCCTTCCAAATAGGTTTCTCCCCTCCGATCCATCGTATCACTCGGAGTAACTTTTAATTATGGACTGGGACATAAGTTGGGTAGGCTTCTCAAAATTCTAACTGCTGATTCAGGCCCCACGATCTGTTTTTACACAAATTTTATGGAAAAATGTCTCCTCCTAAACGAGGTTCATGGCTTCTTTAGTGTCACTTCCCTTTTTACTTCCTTCTTCCAGGCTCGAGCCATCGAACTACTCCTGCAAAATAAATATGAAACGAAGAATACCAGCAGTCATACTGAACTTCTTTAACTCTTGAAGTTTTGCCTCATGACGTAGATCATGTCTAAAGAAACGATCAATGAGCAGTTTAAAGGCACGCCAATGGTTCACTGATTTCGGAACTTATAACTGAAATGGTCCTATAGCGGTTAAAACCAGTCCTCTTCCAACACCACAGACCGAGATTCTGGGCTCTGTATGCTGATTCAACTGTTGCTCAAACTGACCGACCTTGGGTGCTGATATCTATAAATATCTCAATTATTTCTTCTTGATTACACATTTTACGATCGAGTAAAAGGATCAGGATGAGTAGAAGTAGGAGAAGGGGGAGGATGGTGAAATAACTAGCCAGTTTTCCTAAATGTCTACGCCTGCCGTAAAGATTACGGTGCGCTAAAAAATATAACGTTCAGGAAAGTGACATATGTTAACTCAATACTGAGGTTCAACAGCACCTATCCAAGCACTCACAAGCGTAGTTGCGCAAGGGCACTATACTGGTGCGTTCAGATGCATTGCAGTTACCGGACAACAAGATTGCTGAATTACCATATCTTCGACGAATACTTAGAGCGAATGGTTATTCATGTAACTTATTCAACCGGCGGATGTACAAATGAGATTATAGAGCAAATCCAATCAGCCTGAAATTTTGATGAGGGCTCCCGTGCGCCAATAACGTCGTGGAAGCCGTCAGTCACCTTCTCACACCTATTGGATTTGGGGTTGCTCTCAGACCTGACGCAATCATCATGCGCCAGGTCATAGGGTCGAAGCAGCAACTGCCACGAGAGGAAGCTTCAAGAGTAATTTACCGGATCCGTTGCAGTCATGGCCAAAGCAGCTATGCTGGAGAAATGGACGAATTCTCTGGACGTGGACAGTCGAGCACGCGGCAGCAGCAGTGAGGACGAACGATATCAGCCCTCAGTTTGTGCCCCCTTAGAGATTGGACCCGGCCACCTGTTCAAGTTCGATTAGGCCAGAATTTCGTAGGTGCTAATCGCGTGACCTATGAACGGCTGGTGTCATGGTTTTGCCGCTGACAGTTGATTAACTAGCGCTTGGGCTGAAACTTCATCACTTGAGGCGCGCGCGCGCACTCGCACTGATGTCTGTTTCGGTTAGCCAAATGGACAAAATCCCACATGAGCAATTAAATTACGACAATCAGGGTCATTGTCGCACCACGTGCAACCACCAGTGGTGAATGCGGAAACCGCAAATTTTGAAAAGTGTTCAGTGACATGTCAACTGCAACACTTGTGCTAAACATTGCTCCCAATCTACATCCGTCTCTATTGATGAATTCCATTTGGAATTTGAATCTCCGGCGAATAAAAAGCGTTTTCTAGCCATCATGTTTCCTTTCACATCAATCTGTCATTATAAAGGTCAAATATCTAATTAAGGAGATGTGTCTGGACCGTAGCAGGAACAGTAACTGGGCGGGTTCTGGTATATTGGTAAAAAAATCGTAATAGGAAACGTCCTTGCCAATGCGCTCTGGAGATAAGTGAACTTAGCAGGGCAGAAACAACGCCTTTTATCAGACCGAGTTCCAGGTTTATATCCAACAGGTGGCCTGGGAGAATCGCCTGTAACCTCGTAACCTCGGCACGTGCATTTCGGCATACGAAAGTGGTCGAAGGCCACTTCGTTTAACCCTTTGTAAATGCCCAAATGCATTGCTAAAAAGGCAAGTGCTTGATTGGTGTGCTAACGACTTGTTTTGACAACATATTTTACATATTAAATTGCTTTTTTTTTAGAAACAGGTACTTGTCAACTCGTGCTCAGCTGTACTTATAGGCAAAAAAAATAATTCAGAAACATAAAAATTACGAATACGATTCCTGCCTTTTCGCTTAGTAGTATCTATTTTTGTTAAAAACACGGCTGGGCTTGAATATATGAAGACTATTTCACGCACGTGGTCCCCATTCGTGTCACCAACCTCCATGAACAATGAAACGATCGAGATACTAGTCCTTTTGGAGATTATTCAGCAAAGGACGATCTTAAACTAATTGTAATCAAATACCAGAAATTCCTATAAGGACATTTGAGGAAAGGAAGGTTCTTTTAACACATGCAAAGAGGCATGCTTATGATTTCACCTGACAAATTCACTTTACTTAGTAAATTGATTGCTTAGGAATTCCTACTTGGGCAGTCAGCTTATTGTATCAGAATTGGTTGATTCCATACGTCGCAGTAGGCTGGCCGGGTAACGTGATCCAAGTTTGATTAAACTAACGGCTCCCAGTGGGGCCTCGTAGCTCAGTTGGCTAGAGAGTTCGCTGTACTAAAGCCATCTCCTTGCTTGCGTTGGTTCGAATTCCACCGAGGCCGCCGAAGTTGTCACAGGTAGGGAAAAGGAATTATAATTACATTTACTAGTCACAGCTACAGCCAGTTTTCACGTTTTCGGAATTTGCTGCTTTTAAAAAAGTCGGTATTTCTTAATAAAAAATTTTAATTTTCAACTATGTCTTAAGTTTTAAATTCACCCGGGGCTGTTCATTATTATTTAAAAGCTTTGGTACATGTTTTTGTGCCGGTTTGCGAGTGATTATCACTCGTATATTTCGGCGTTTGTGAGTTTAGATCATCTACTGTAGATGTAGGTGTTTAGGACACGACTATTTGGGACCCACATTGACATCGCTGTGAAAGAGTCAAAAGTGAGCAACTTCTCCATAATACCCGCGTACTACCTATTTCACAAGCGTATAGTACTATCAGCAGTATCATTTCGCTGGATAGCAGATTCATCATTCTCTCAACCTAGGCACTGTCTAAGAACCTTAACACGTGTTTCACCCGTGTTTCTGCTGCTAAATTCGTCAACTGAAGGAGGTTCGAATCCTCAGTCATGCCCTCCGTGTCCTCTACATAGGTTCTGCGATAGGAACTCCAGACATAAACTTGTCAAAGCACTTTTCTGGGATTTTGCCTAGTAGCTATGTTGAGACCATAGTGCAGTGATTCCACATAAAATTCCTCTATTTTTTTTATCGGTGCATAAGTTGTCACTCTGATTCATTTGTGTGCTAATATCCGCATAGGGACTGGCTTACAGTCAAACTTTGTCGATAAAGACAAGGGAGACTGGAATGATCGTTTCTGTCTGATTAGCTATAATCAGCCAGTAGGCTAATGAACTAGAAATGGCCATTCCAGTCTCCCTTGTCTTTGTCGGCAAAGTTCATCTGCTGCTGGCGGGGCTCGAGAGCGATTCCCAAGGTGGAACAGGATGAGTGAGCCCCGAAAGCGATCGGTGAGTGTTCATCAACTGATTGCTTATAGCCAAAAAACGTTAAATATATTGGTTTTATGGTCGCCGTCCTCAGGGTTACTATTAATTGAAATCCGCTGCTTGGAGCAATTGTCTATATTCAGTTATATATCTGAGTCGTACCAAATTATAAAAACTGTGAAATGCCATCTTCCACGATCTAAACTCATGGTTGATTTAGTATGGAGGGGCAAAATTCAGAAAAAAATAGACGGCGGACAAAGGGTGGTTTTGGTGTCCCATGTTCTCGTGAGGTAATCCCTCGAATTCGGCTTTTACGCTTTCGAACGAAATGAAATCGCGTGACGCACTTTTTTGCCATTTGGGTAATCATCGTGAGCTCATAGATTCATAGGCTTACGCCATTTAAGTTTCTTTCTGGCAGCTGATGCGTTCGTTACTGGGTGACTAATTTGAACTTCAAAACGAATGAGTCACGTCCGTCAGTTTCACAAAATACGTCGCTATTTCTACTGCAGTAAACGGCCTTGGCACGCACTGAACAGTTTTCTGTCTCCAACAGGTTTTTTTTAAATAAAACTAAAGTCTGTAGTCGAGTGGAAGAGTTTTTTTCAGGGAATGTTCCCTCAAACTTTGCTTCCCCTTCTTCTAGAGTTTACCAGATTTGGCGAAAAATTCTGTGGATTTTTACCTGCGAATCCACTCTAGAGCAACAGATGACTAGTTTTCAATCAATTTGATTTAAAATGTCGGTATTTCAGGTCGACAGCCATCTTTCATCCATAAAGTAGAACGACTAAGCTGGAAACGGCATGATTTCCGTGAGGCAAGATTTGCAGCTTGGGTATGGAGAATCTTTGGGACGCTTTTTGACGGAAGTAAAAACCGCTGTCAACAGGACTTTAGCGGACATCAAAAATTTTCGCATCTCGAAGAACGAACGTGACAATTGCTGAAAATGGAAACGTGAAACTGAGCTTATCATTCCTGAAGTCTAGGGAACTCCGACGAAGGGTAAACTGCCAATTTTTATTATTTTTTGCTCGCCAATGCATTCTAGCACTCATAGTATGATGTAGATTTCGAGAACTAGTGAAACAGTTTCGTTCTATTCACGAGGCTACCTCAAAACGTGAACTTTGGAACAAAAAGACTTTCATGTTTAAGAAAACAAACCATAAAGCTGGACAACGGTCAGCCTTTGACTTAGCGTTGCAAAACAGGAGCGGATTTGCTCACGCAGAAAATTAAAATGCACATATTCAACAGGTCATTTTTGACATTAAGTGTATGTAATTTCCGACCTCACGTCAAATTGACCCTCGCTGTTATTGGTCGTTTCTCCATCGGGCTTGATAAGGATGACCTCCGTCACAAGGGTGCAGCGGTGACTGGCGATGTACGCAGCGTCTTAGTCAAACTCTTTCGCCCCTGTCATCTCGTTTCGGGGGTAAGACAAAATCAGCACGGTCGCATATGGGTGTAGGTGCAGTGGCGTAGGAAGCTGAACACATGCCGCACATGTGCTAGTCCGGATACACGTATTTATCAGGCCCCACAAAAGTTGAAACTTACCCGGTTGAAAGATGTCACATGGGCGATTGCAGGTAGACCGTCATTTCAGAGAAAGACTTTTTAGATACTAGCCTTACAAGTCGCGAACTTTTTACGCGTTTAAATTGTCTAAATGAGCATCGTTCTTACCATATTGAGGAACGTAAGTAAGAGATTGATCTAGTTGTCATTATCCTAACCTATCATCCATCAGCTATCGAGTCAAACCGATTATGGACTGGTTAGAATGTACTGGATAATAGGGTGTAGGCACCATTAAAGGTGTCAGATTTGGTTTGAATGTGTTTATGTAGACCTCTACAATTTGAACTTATGGTTGCAACGATACAACGCTTTGTCAGTGTCATCTGGATTGCCCCGTATTGTGTTTGTGTTTCATGTTGCAGCACCTTCCAATTTTGTTTTATCAACATTTCCACTTCCTGGACCTACATTAATAACGGATTCAGGTAGAAATCGTTTGGTTTTTACTTTGAGTTTCCTTTGCGTCAGGTTGCGGTCAGTCCAGTAATGAGGCTTCGATAAAGGTCAAACTGGACTTCAGAATTCTCTGACGGTTGGGGCACGCGGAAGGAAGGAACTTTATTTGTACAGTCCCTGGTCCTCTGGCACTATTAATTCTGTCTGAATCTAGCATTAACTAAATATCAAAGACTGGGGTCTAGCCTTCATGGTGAAATATCTTTCATGCTGATCCTGTGCACCGTTTCCTCTTGATCCCTCATAAATTCCGAGATCTTTAGTAAAAGTCTTCAGAGTGCACTTATGCCTTTATCTTTGTTTTTCTAGACGGTGAGGGGTTTGTGGAAACTTCGTATTAGACCAAGTGCTTTCATCTGTGCTTATCTAACAGGTTTTTAAGCATATTCTTCCACCAAAGTTAAAATTGTTTCAGTACCTAAGGTAAATCGACGGAGAGGGTCGATTCCATAACCTAGGCCTTCAGTACCATTTTTCCAAGTCATTTATCGGTCCTCCGAGAACAGCTGAAGCAGTATTGTTAAGCTTCTTCGCTTGGTTAGAAAATTCGATCGAGCCTTCCACGTTGGAGTTAAGCGCGGTTATTGGTGCGGCGTTATACTCCCTCCATCTATAGAAGCGTCGCATGTGGGATTTAGACCACCCACAATTCCAGTTGACTGATACCATAGTATAATTTGTGTGCATACGATGAAGTCAATTCGCCTGGAGCGACAGAACGGGAATCTTCTCAACGCTTCGTCGGAGGAAGTTTGGTGTCGTGATGGTGTCGTTGATAGGGTAGCTTAAAGTGACCATAATATGCTATGGTCGACCGGCTCCCAGTCGATTAACAGGTGTAATGGCCTCCCTTCTCCACAATCGGTGCTGACACGATGCATGGGCAGATTAATTAGACACACAGGGAGCTCGCAGGCGAATAATGATTCCAGTGCCAGCGAGCCACATTGCCCAGTCCTTATTACGCCATCAGCCAACAGGAGTCACTAAATTGTGACAACTAACTACTCGGCTGCGGGTGTCGATCCATTATAGATTTAAGTGAGACCACCTACAAGGACTGTAAGAAATGTGAATTTTCATATCTATGGTTGACGTAGCGACTGCATTCGGTAAATAACACAACATTTGTGCCTCCTATTACCTTCATATGATGATGAATACAAATGTAACTGCGAAACCTCAGATGACTAAAATTCTTGTTCCAGCGATCGCAACACCCTTCCTCGACTGCTTCCTGTACTTCACACTTTAGCCTGTATCGTCAATCGCCACCTTCTGTTCCTCCTACTCGATTTGATGGGGGGTTTTCAACAGATAGCAAACGGTTCGATGGCCAGCATGAAAGAGTCCATCCGATAGATAAACATTTTTTGTAAAGCTTATTTATGGCCACTGCCCCCCACAACGGGGGCCGGACCATAGCAGGGATCGGGTTGGCTCATGTTCTGCGCTAGACCGTTACCACTGGAATAAATACGTAGACATTTGCGCCCCATCAGGCACTGCTCCCAGGCGCAGTACCAGCTGCTTGACAGGCTCAGACAGTCGACTGGTTTGTGATAGAGGGAAAAGAGAGTGAGACCAACACTGGGGACCACATCTTCACGGCATATAATAAATCTACCGAACTGGAATCAATCATGACGCCCTAAAAGTTATGACTCGGTAGGTTGCTAACGGTATGGATAACGTGGGTTTTGCTCAGAACCGACAATCAGGCTAAATGACTCCCTAATGTGGTCACAATAGCACTCTCTCTCTCTCTCTCTCGTTGTCATGCGAGGTTCCAGCCACACTCATGAGAGCCTAGGTCGGGTGTGTGATGTGCCTAGACAGATTGCTAAGCTTTGACAACCACTGCGCCCAAGCTCATCTCAGGTCGTCTTGACATTGTTGTGCCATAGGAGTGTGCCCCCTAAACGGGCCACGTGGTGGATGCGTTGGACCAACACGGGGGCCACATAAGGGCACGGCAGGCGTTATTTGGGTTGCGCTCCCATTACAAATGCCGAACATGGAGGTGTGGTGGCACGCCTAGGGGCGGCTAGGACTTAGGGGGCTCAGCCGCGCCAGCCACCTGCGTCCTCTCCCGCCTCCGGTTTTCTTGGCTCTGTCTTGACACCAGGCTCAGGTGGGGGAGGGGGAGAGAGTGCGGTAGATGCAGCGCAAGTCTACGATCACTTTAAACTAAATCACGTGCAAGTCACCGTCCCTGCTCCACTTTCCCATGGAGCATACGGTGGACATCGTCGGACTACGACGGTCGAACTGTCGTGCCATAGGAGTCATGTGGGTAAGGCAGGAGATTGTACGCAATTCATGGTTGCTCCGCCGATTTCATGGGGGCATGCAGTGGGCAACTTCGTTCATGGAAAGTGCCTAACAATGTGTTTTACCAGACGCGTCAGCCACTACGCCCGGTCACATCTGCAGTTGAAGGATAGGCCTGGACATTCGATCGGTGCAGGGGAGAGGGAGGAGAATGCGGCCGGTGCTGGGGAATCCATCCTCACAGCAAGTCAGCGCATTTCTCACTAAAATAAACCAGGCGCGTTTTGATCTATCACGGTGAACTATTAATCGTGGCTCTGAAGGTTGCCAGCCTTCGGGGCAACTCAGTCCTACTGAAGGTCAGACTACAATACCTGCCTCTTAGTGTGACAGTTATGACACTTGAACTTATGCGGTTTATGCATCGCCTGTCCGGTTCATTGTAAACAAATTCACGTGCAGGTCAATGTTGCTTCCACCTCGTGAATCAGCGGTGGACCTTGTGGTTTGCGACGGTTAATCGATCGTGTTTACCGCACAGAATGCCATTAGTCAGCGTCAATCGACCGACCAGAGGCGAGGGACGCTGTCTACTAAAAGCATTTCAACCCCTTCAATCCAGGGTACAGACAGCCCTCATAAGAGCTTTCCTTGGACGACTAGGTGACCCGGTCGTTTGCCCGAGCAACATGATATCACGGTCGCTGATGACGTGAACACCGGAATCTCAAGGGCTGACCAGACCGTTGGCAAACCATAGTCTTCCACAGAGGACTGTCGCGATCTTCATATGTCCAGAAAAATGTTCGTGTAGCCAACCATATCTTTTCATTGACCATCAACAAAAGCAAAGCTATTAATAAAAATTAGCGGACTTCATTTTAACTGCACTTCAGGGTTTACTAACATCCCTGATGGGCAAGGATCATTTGCGACCTAATCACGGACTGAAAACACTTCACATACTTTCAGGAGGCTGGAACAGATTCCTTTTCGTTGTAGTGGTAATTTAATGAAGATAGCGCATCAACGAGCTCGCCAGGAAAAATCAATTTAAGTTGTCTGTTAGGCAACCTGCTCTTTTAAATAATCTTTATTTTCTATAGAGTAATAGGACAGTGAATTCTGGGCTTCCCATAAATTACCAACTCCCAGAACACGCCAGTGGACGAGTGCAGCAGTCCAGGTGGTGGAGTGGAACAAAGTGAGGTAGATGCACCGCAAGTCTATTCTCACTATACTCCAGCACGAGTCATCGTCCCTGCACAGCATATGGTGGACATCGTCGAACACGACGGTCGAACTAGTTGGTCTTTTAAAAAGGATGCCAATTAAAGAACTTAATTAACGTCCGGGGGCGTATACTGCATAAATTTCGGAATCCCAACGGATGGTAAATGCGTTGGTGACAGGCCACCAACATAAAGGACTGGGTATAAGTTGGAGATGTGTGGACAGACGCCGGAGATGGAAACTGGTGTTGATTGCCATGGTGGCCAACGTTTGAAGTCGGTAAAAGTACGGGCAGCTCCACTCTAGAATACTTTCAAGATAGATTAGTCGGTAGGTAACGGTTGCTTTGCAGGCCCGTTTTATGGGGGACTGGAAAAATCCTCTAGATCTAAGTCAAAGCTAGAGTGAGAAGAGGCAGCTGTGATGGCTTGGACAAGGACTTTATTCACGCTCGAACCCAGCATCAGAGACAGCACCAGATACGGGTACTTTGTACACAGGGAGTTGCTTCTACATACCTATGGCAATTAACGGTTCCCCTCTTCATCGAGGATAGTTACCCACTTGTGTGCTTATTGTTAGATGGCCGTAGTCGTGGTCTGCTGAAATTTCATTCCCCGTGTTGGCTGTTGGCGTGATGATGGCACGGCTGCCTGGCTCCTCTGCATTGGGTATGGAAAATGCATTAACCTGCGCGCTCCACGAGGGGCGAATTGCTTTGGTCAAGCTAAACCTCAACACCGAATATGGATCTGGAGGTCATTGCACTTGGGGCCCCGTAAACAGATTACGGTTCACGTGATTGTTACCAATCACGAGAATGCTGGCCTCATCGAACTTGAATGTGTGAAAGGATCTCATCGAATGAGCCACGGCTTGAGACTACTGTCACGTGTTTGACAATTCATGTCCGGAGCAGTCTTCTGGTTTCTCCGACGTAGTTGTTTTATCCGCAATTGCACCAGATCCGATAAACTACTCTGTATGTTTCTTGCCATAGAACTGGGTCTTTTGATTTCCTTATTTGACGCCTAATGGTTGCCGTCAGTTTGTGCGCGACTCCAATTCCAGGTGGCTCGAGAAGGTGATGTAAAGTTTTTAACGTACGAAATCAATTGGCAAAATTGGGAAGTCGATGCGATTTTGTCGTTCGTTTCGCTAGTGTGTGAACCGGTTGACGAAGTAGCGCGGGTAGCCATTTTCTCTGAACACCCATCGAAGAGATTGCGATTCGAGAGCCCAACATATTTTCTAAGCCAAAGACATTGATTCAGGTGGCTGAGCAGTCACACCAACATCCAGCAGGCTTATAAAATTTCCACATACAACACTCAGCATGCCGGCCATCAAGCACTCAGCACACCAGAGGGCAAATATCCTCAATGCTTGATGGAGCCGTTAATTGGCATAGGTGTGCAATTGCATAGCGATTGCATCCTGCAATGCTCCGTGTACGAATTTCCCTATCCGATGAAGGGTTCGAGCGTGAATCCGAAACGACAAGCGAATAAAGTTCTTGTCCCGGTGATCGCGTCTACTCCTTTCAACTTACTTCCTGGGACGCGCATATTCACGTGTCTCGTGGGAACAGGCTGTTACGGATGGGCTGGTGGGGAAATTTTGAGCCTTTTCGACACCAGTGGTTGAGACAGAGGGCTTTGCTTCTTCCAGGGATCTCTTCTAAAAGGTGTATTTACTCTTCATACATATAAGTAGTGCTTCTCTCAGAATCGGAAATAATAAGAGAGCCGATTTATGCAATGACAGCAGAATTTATTCGTAATGGGATACAGAGGGCACAGGGCAAAATGTAACTTAAAAATTCTAAACTGATATAGAAAACGAATCAGGAGAACAAATGAAAAATAACGTCAGCATAACCTAACGAGAATTATATACAATGAACGCGAAATAAGGTTAGACAAAATATAAAAAAGTTATACGGTACCAATACAGTAAAGGAAATGCGAACAATAAACGCGATACACTACGCTGCAAAACTCAAAGAAAACTTTGTTAAGGAATTGGAGAGCGAAGCCACGTGGCAAAAATTCTGAAAGAGTATCCAAGGAGAAAAATGTCAATTTAAACCAATATGGGAAAGGGGTCAGTTCTAGGTACGGCTGTTACACAGCTGCCCTCCTAAGACACGTAGGAAATCGGGAGTACAAACAGGAAATTGGCCTTGGTAGGGCCTAAGGTTAGCGAAGTGAGCAGTGAATGAGGGTAGGTTGGGGTGGATGGCGTCACGTAGAAGGAAGGCGGTTGGTGCTAGGACATCCAGAACCACGAAAGGACCCTGAAAACTGTAGTGGAATTTAGCGGAGGTTCCCCGCAGAGAAAATGTGGTATAGTGCATTACAAGGTCGCCGGTTATGTGTGTGCTGCCAGATATGTTGCGGTTGACTTGTTCTTTTTGATGCTGGGTGGCTGTTCCCAAGGCGGTACGGGCTGTGTTATGCACCGAACGGATGTTTTCTCGAAGGTGCGTGGCGTAGACATGGGACAGGATCGAGTCGGGTGTCAGCAGGGGGTACTGGAGGTCAGCCGGAAGGCGGAGATCACGACGAATGCAAAAGTTGATGCGTGAAACCAGTGAAGGAATGAATTGTTCCTCGGTAAGCTAGAAGGCAAAGGAGAAGGCGGACGTCCCAGCCATAAGAGAACGCCAGAAGGAGGTTGCGAATTGTGCGATTAGTTCTTTCTACGAGGTGGTCAACTTCAAAATGGTAGGGGGTCGTGTGAGTTTTAAGTACCGCCAGAATCTCATTTTGTGACGTAGTAAACCATGACCAGAAGGTACTTAACGCCGCGTACGAAGATCGGTAGTGGTCCGGTGCTATCAAGGCCGATGCGCTTACCGGGAAATCCGGTGGTCATGGGTTGAATCGAAGCCCAGGGTGAAGGGATGGGCGGTTTGAAAGTGGTTCATGTGGTGCACGACTGCCGACTTACGATCGCAGTTGTGGCCACCACAACCGGACTCGAGCCGAAAGTTCTGTCCGGCGTTGGACGCGGGGTCTGTGAGCAAAAACTTTTCGTTTTCGATGGAGCCATTTATTCAGCAACCGACGGGCATTTTGGCTGGACCCTTTCATCTTCCCGTCCGGAGGGTTTAGACAACCCTCGATACAAATGATTGTATATAACGGCAGTGTCTGGGTCATTGCCCTGAGCTCGACGAACAGGTGTGACTTGTAGACTCGGATACAACAATCGCGTTCATCCTCGCGGTGGATGCGTTTACGTCTGTGTTGACAGCTTCCGGTAGACGAGAGAGGGCATCCGTATTGCCGTGTTTGAGACTCGGCCGAAACTGTCATTCGAAATTGAAATTCTGCAAAAACTCTTGCCAACAAGTCAGTTGATCCACGAGACCCGTAAATGAAGGCAACCATTGTAGGGCTCGGTGGTCTGTGCGTAGGATGAAGCGTTGGCCAGCGAGTAGGTGTTTAAATTTCCGTATGAACACGATGATCGCCAGCAACTCCCTACGGAAAGTGCAGTAATTCCGCTGGGTTTTAGTGAGGGCATTACTGGCGAAGCATGTTTGAGTGTTTCAACCTGTCTTTATTGGCCTGAGAAAGAACGGCACCTATGGTGCAGCCGTTGGCATAAGTATCGAAAATGAATGGGGACATCCTCGTTCACGTTGGGGAGGGAAAGTCAAGGGGACAAATACAGAGTGACTTGTAGGTCGTTGAAAGCACGCGCACACTTATCTGCGCTCTGCCCTTCTCAGACAGCTTGCGATATGAGCGAAATCACGAATGAATCGTTGGTACTATGAGGCCAAACCTAGGAAGCCCGACAACTCGACTAGGTTGGTCACGTGCGTAGGTAGTGACCTCGGGTAGGTAGAGGGGTGATCTGTCCAGATGTTAGCTGGTGATCCAAAAACCGTATCTCGCTCCGTAAAAAAGACATTTGGTAGAGTTGAGGGTAAGACTGGGCCTTCCATACTTTTAATAAATTATTGTTGTGTTCTGCGATCGAGCGCCCAAAAACTACGATATCGTCTAAATAGACGAGATGTTTGGAAGGAATGAGCGGGTGGAGAACGTCGTACCTTAGGCGTTTAACTGTGGCGGTGGCATTAGAAAGACTGAAGGGTAACGTGTGGAATTTGAACAACCCTTGTGAGTTAGTAAAGGCGGTTATGAGGCGATCGTTTGGGTGTGTTTCGATCTGCCGATATCTGGATTTTAGGTCCAAGGGAGAATCCCATGCCACGTTGCCTGGTGTGTCTGATGTATCGTCTAAAAGTGGGGGTGGAAATGAATCGCGTACTGCCACCGCATTGAGGCGAAGTTAATTGATATACAGCCGGAGAGAACCATCCGCTTTGGGTACTGAGGTTATGAGCGATGCCTGTAGGAACGTCGAAGGCTGGATTATCTTAGCTCGTCGGGTAGCTTAATGACCTAAGCGGAGGGGAATGCGTTGCGGGGTTTGTCAAATAAGCTCAGCATCGCTCGTGTCGATCGTGTGCTGGGTGAGATGGGTACGCACTAAAGTGGAGGTAAACCATGTGAACAGGTCGAGAGGTTGCTCCGCTGTGTGTATGCAGTTGACCCTACTGTGGAAGGCAAAGAGAGAACTTCACCTACATAAGTGGTGTTTTGGGTGACAGCGGCAAGAACAGAGTTGTACATGAGGTCGAATTCGTCTGCTCTAGCTGGTGCGTTTTGTGTGGAGTCGCTCGAGCCTAGGACTAGGCATCTATCGAGGACGTGAATAACACAGTCATGGGCTGTTAAGACGTCTAGCCCTATAACGATGTACCAAGGGCTGTTTGGTGCGACTAATAAGCTATGCAACACTTCGGCGTTTTCGATCGGGAACTGATATTTAATGGTACCGTTTGCGGCCCATATGCTACGTGTCACCGGTAGTTGATCTACGAATCTTATGAGGTGTTTGGGATAGGTTATGCACGGTAGTGAGGGAGACGTTAGCTCCTGCGTCGACTAGAGTCTGCACAGGGTGACCGGCTGGCCTAACAGGTACAATGAAAGCAGGAACATGGGGTGATTCATTTGAATAAACAGAGTCAAACAAAGGAGACTTACAGGGGGTTGTGCCCGTTGTGGCATGCCCGAGGTTCAAAAGCTGCGCAGTAATAACAGTCAGGGTTGTGATTCACGAAACATACGGGTAAAGGGTTCTTGTTAGTCGCGAGTTGAGATTCCGGTTGAGTTGGATATACCGTGGTGGTCGGGGGGTTGGGTGCGCTTTGCTGTAGGTTGTATATAGTCAGCACTGCTGTATCGATGCAGTAAGGTTAGCGGGTAAGTTGAGGAGAAGGGAGTACGTGATAGTAGGGTCAGAGAGACTGGTGATGAAGCGATGAAGTATAAAGTTGTCACGACCAGGCGATAGTAGGTAAGGGAACTTGGCGAATGCGAGACGGGTACGTTCTGTGGCGGAATCCTAAATAGATAACCTCTGCGATTGACGCAGGGTGGCAAAGCGTTCGGTAGCTATGCCTGTGGGGTGAGGGGTGTAAAAAGTTCCAACAGGTTGTGGCGGGCTGGCTGGACCGTGGTTGTGGTGGTGGTGGTGGTGGTGGGAGGTAACCCAGCGTCGATAACGTGCCTTCGTGCGGAGGTTGAGAAGAAGCGTAATAGGTAACAGGTATGTTGGGAGGCAGATACAGTGACTAGTCCTGCTCATGCAGTCCTAGGATGCGAAGCGGTAAACTGGTGACAGCAGTCCTTCTGCGTGTGTTTGTTGGGACTCGTGCCGTTGCCGGTCCCAGTGGTGTGTTCGCGCTGATAATTTAGCGCGAATGGGGACATTACTACTGTGTGCGTGTCGGTGTTTAAACAATGACTAACAGAATGACGTAACGAGTATTATAAGGAATGAATACGAACGGAAGTTATACAAAATAGAAAACATGTATACGGTAACGACATAGTAAAGGAAACGCAAAAGAATTGGAGGGCGAAGCCATGACACAAATTTTGAAAGAGGGACCAAGTAAAAGAATGTCAATTTAAAAAATATGGGAAAGGGATCAGTTCTAGCTGCAGCTGTTACAAGGCTGGGAAAGCGTAAAGGTTCCACACCAGGATCGTATATTCAGGGGCAATTATGCCAAGGCTTATCGCGGTATGTTTCGCCCTTGATATAGGCCGTCCTGCTTATCAGGTCGATTTTATTGTAAACTATTTTGTGAAAGGCCGTTTCTTTTGATTTTGAAGTGAATGACGCTGCCCCTCGTTCACATTGACTTCTGTCGCAACGAGACAGTCACACAACTATAGTGCGTGTGCCAAGGCCCTTCAGCTACGCCATGCAGAATATTATGCTCTTTCCCTTGTCATCTACCTTCTTTCTCTTCTTTTCGCACATGATCTTAAGGTCGTAGTTGTAAAGGTACGCGCGACACTCAGGCAGTGTGCATGACGATCTCAGGATTGATTAATCGGAGGCATGAGTTGATTTGACCAATGATCTCAATAGAGAATCACCTTAACCAGACCTAAGAATTCTAAAGAACCCTTGGAAACAAAGCCACTTTTAGCAAGTATCATGAGCAGAGCAGATGAAATCGTAGGTTGCACTGAATGGAAGTAATTTAGGAGCGTTTCTGTGTCCATTACAGTGGTCAACGGCCCACAACCGAACGATTCCTCAACCTAGGTGAGATGCCGTTGACGCTGAAGGCCCAACGCCCATAACACAGAACAGAATGCTTTTGGAACATCCTTTATCATATATGATGACGGCTAATAAGCCAGAAATGGCCACTTTAGTCTCCCTTGTCCGTGTGAATACTGTCAGTCTGCCTATATATATATATATATATATATATATATATATATATATATATATATATATATATATATATATATATATAGATGTCCCCGGACATAACTGAAGAAAAAGGCTATCTCAGGGACTATAGGTGTATTGTCCTGACGTTTTAAAAGCATACAAGTTCCATCGTCGGAGGTGAGTATCGTACCGCGTCTCACAGTATTTATAGGGGGTGATAGCCATTTTTGTAACACAGCGTTGATTGGACGGGTTTACCTTAACAGTGTACACGATAGGAGAACGGGGTGGGGGAGTCCTTCTTTGTCTTTGGCGTTCTTTGCCGGCATACACACAGGAAATTGCTGTCAGGTGACATGTCTCTGGTTGAGGGGGGCGGCCATTGTCTGGGTCCGCATTGACCTCAATTGGCGCCCTGGGTCGATAGTCATGTTTGTGTCCTGAGGGCATGCCTCCTCGTCTGTAGGGGTAGTAATTGATGCGGCGGTAATCATGACTGCGCCTTCGTCGGCCCCGAACTGTGGCGTGGTTAGGTGCATATCCGTCCTAGGTTCTCCCACGGTGGAATTCACATTTGGCCTAATGCCGTGTTTGCTCTTACGTTCGATGAGCTGCGCCCGGAGGGCCTGGTAGGCTGCCGGAAGGGCGACACAACGGTTGATCTACGTAGGCTCCGTGTGCCAGGCTTCGATTGTTTCCCTGGTTACGCGGTCATTTCCTCGACCCAGGATTTCGGCGTTTTGGAAGGCGAACGTGTGCCCAGAGTTCGCACAGTGTTCCGCCACCAGGGACAATGGGTCCATTCTCCTCACTGCCCGCACGTGTTCGGTAACGCGGGTCTTCAACCGCTTCCCTGTCTCTCCGACGTAGTTAACTTCACAGGAGTCACATTGGATCCGGTAGATGATGTTTGACGTCTCACCTCGTGGAATGGGGGCTTTCGGTCTCATTACAAGATTCTGAATGGTTGAATCCGGCAATGACGCCGTCAATGTATGGCAGTGCACGCACGACTTTTGGCTGTTCTGTTGGCGGATTTTGTCTTGGTTTGGCCAGCCTGCTGCGCTCGATGAAGTTACGAGGGTATCCGTTGGCCATGAAAAAGGCGCTGGAGGTAGCGGAGTTCTGCCTTTTTGTCGTCCGACTCGCTGCAATGTGTTTCTGCCCTTCTATAGAGAGTTCGCACACAGCTGCGTTTGTGGCACAACGGGTGCTTACTGTGGTAACTTAGGATTTGGCGTGTGTTGGTTGCCTTCCTATAAACCGTAGTTTTTATGTGCCCGTTGGATTTTCGATGGACACTTCACTTCAATCCCGCAGGACTTAGCAGTCAAAACGGTAAACGAATTGCTTGAGAAGCAGTACGATGATGCAGGCGAGTCGGTGAAGCGGGGACAACTTGTCCAACTCTTAAAATTCTGTCTGAAGACGTACTTCACTTTCGAGGGGACCATGTACGAGCAGATCAGAGGGACACCAATTGGATCGCCACTCTCGGGCTTTGAGCCACGGGCTCGTTGCTTTGTCGGTTGCGATCGGGAATATGATGATAATGTGCGGCTCACTGATCTGCTTAAGGAACATTTATGTTCCGTTGTGCCCTGGAACTCAAACTAGAGCTCTCACAGGCGGTCGCATAGCGACGTGTAGCATATGTTGCAAATGTGGAACCGATAAAGACAAGGGAGACCGGAATGGCCATTTCTGGCTTATTAGCCGTCATCAGCCAGTCATACCCAATCCCAACTGTGGAACACCTGGGATTCGAACCCACGACCTTTGGACCCGCGATAGACTCTTCACTTCAATCCCGCAGGACTTAGCAGTCAAAACGGTAAGCGAATTGCTTGAGAAGCGGTACGATGATGCAGGCGAGTCGGTGAAGCGGGGACAACTTGTCCAACTCTTAAAATTCTGTCTGAAGACGTACTTCACCTTCCAGGGGACCATGTACGAGCAGATCAGAGGGACACCAATGGGATCGTCACTCTCGGGCTTTGAGCCACGGGCTCGTTGCTTTTTCGGTTGCGATCGGGAATATGATGATAGTGTGCGGCTCACCGATCTGCTTAAGGAACATTTATGTTCCGTTGTGCCCTGGAACTCAAACTAGAGCCCTCACAGGTGGTCGCATAGCGACGTGTAGCATATGTTGCAAATGTAGAACCGATAAAGACAAGGGAGACCGGAATGGCCATTTCTGGCTTATTAGCCGTCATCAGCCAGTCATACCCAATCCCAACTGTGGAACACCTGGGATTCGAACCCGCGACCTTTGGTAACTGAGTCAAACGCTCTACCATTGAGCCACGGGCTCGTTGCTTTGTCGGTTGCGATTGGGAATATGATGATAGTGCGCGGCTCACCGATCTGCTTAAGGAACATTTATGTTCCGTTTGTGCCCTGGAACTCAGACTAGAGCCCTCAAAGGCGGTCGCATAGCGACGTGTAGCATATGTTGCAGATGTGGAACCGACAAAGACAAGGGAGATCGAAATGGCCATTTCTGGCTTATAAGCCGTCATCAGCCAGTCATATATATATATATATATATATATATATATATATATATGACAAAGACGTTATACCGTACTTCCGACATAGATACTAGCTAAAAGCCCAGACACGTTGATTGTCTTCGACCCAAATGTTCATTGAAATTTCGGTTCTGACCCTAAAAAGTCATGTCCGAATCACCTGACTCCATGTCCTGCACTTAATAATTTCAGAAATTATTTACCCGATTATTCTCTGGAGTCCATATACCAGAAACCGCATAGAGAACGCTGGGGGACCCACTGAGGAGCCGAACCCCTCGTTGCTGTGTCACACAGCAGCAGAAACATCGGCGAAACACGTGTCTGGGCTTTTAGCTAGTATCTATGTCGGAAGTACGGTATAACGTCTTTGTCATATAAGATTCATACTACTTGTAGTACTACTTGTTTGTAGAATGGGCATTACGTGGTTATTCCACAGTGGTTGATTGTCTTCGACCCAAATGTTCATTGAAATTTCGGTTCTGACCCTAAAAAGTCATGTCCGAATCACCTGACTCCATGTCCTGCACTTAATAATTTCAGAAATTATTTACCCGATATATATATATATGTATATGTATATATATATATATATATATATATATATATATATATATATGATCACGTGATCCCGAGATCCCTGGATCACGGGAACCATGGCTATATTGTCCTGACGTTTCAGAATCAAACAAAATTTCATCGTCGGAGGTAAGTATTGTACCGAGCCGTACAGTATTTATAGGTGGTGATCAACCTGTGCCTGTACACCGGGCCCGTGGTGGACGGGGGAAGGGCGGGTGATGGCTTGTTCTTAATCTGGTCGGGGCCGGCGTTCGCACGCTGGCAGTAGTCGTCAGTACCCCCATCTACTGAAGCTGCCATCCCAGGCTCGTAATCCGTGTGTTTACGCACCTTCTAGATAAGTGGTTGAGCTGGCTGAGGTGATAAACTTTCCTTCTTCGGGTCTGGGTTGTGTTGCGATTGCGTGCTTGTCCGCCATGGACTCAACGTTGTTCGGATGCACGTTAGGCCCATGTTCACGTTGGCCTTTTTGTTCATTGAGCTGCGTCCGGAGGGTTTGGTAGGCCGTAAGAAGCTTCACACAACGATTGATGGAAGTTGTTTCGGTGTGCCAGGCCTCGATTGTTTCCTTTACCTCGCGGTCATTTCCCCGACCCAGAATTTCGGCATTCTAGAAGGCGAACGTGTGTCCAGCGTCTGCGCAGAGTTCCGCCACCAAAGACGATGGGTCCATTCTTGTTACTGCCCTCATGTGTTCTACAACTCGGGTTTGTAGCCGTTTACCGGTCTCTCCAATGTAGTTAACTGCGCAGAAATTGCATTGAACCCGGTAGATGACGTTTTTTGTTTCACCTTGGAGCAGGGAGTCCTTAGGTCTCATAAACAGATGTCGAATGGTTGACACCGGCCGTTGGGCGAATCTGATCCCCAGCGGTCTTAGGAAACGGGAGACCGCCTCCGAAACACCGTCAATGTATGGTAATGCTCGCCATATCTTTGGCTAGTCGGTCGCTGGCCTTTGCTTTGTCTGGATTGTCTGCGGCGTTTGAGGAAGTTGCGGGGATACCCGTTGGCCATGAAGAGTCGTTGGAGGTATCGAAGTTCTGCCTTTCTTTCGGCTGGCTCGTTGCAGTTTGTTTCAGCCCTTTTATATAGTGGTCGAACACAACTGCGTTTGTGGCATAATGGGTGTTTGCTATGGTAGCTCAGGCTTTTGCGGGTACTGGTGGCCCTACTATACACCGTCGCGTTCATCATCTCCTGAAGAAGACTTACTCAAGACCACCAGGAGCAGCAAGCACTATACTCTGATGATGGAAGCGAGAAGGCTTTCGAAACGTCAGTACAAATACAATTTGGTCCATGAACTCGCCCCTCTGCTTCTTCGTCTTCTTCCGGAGATGATGAAAGCGGTAAGATGTCGGGACCTTGAATATTTACGCATATATATATATATATATATATATATATATATATATATATATATATATATGATGACTGAGGATCTCCACCCCCAACCCGGCACCTCCTCCGCACAAATTCAAAAACCTTAGTAATCCCGTATTACCCGAAATGTTACCACCTATAAATACTGTGAGGCGCGGTAAAAAAGGACGATGAAATCTTGTTTGATTTTGAAACGTCAGGACAATATAACAATGTTTTCCATGATCGCCTCTTCTTCTCATTTATTTCCGGGAACGCGCATTTTCGCTTCTATTATATATATATATATATATATATATATATATATATATATATATATATGATAATGTGGGGCTCACCGATCTGCTTAAGGAACATGCATGTTCCGTTGTGCCCTAGACTCAGACTAAAGCCCTCGCAAGACGGTCGCATAAGCGACGTGTAGCATATGATGGAATGGAACCGACAAAGACAAAGGAGTCCGGAATGGCCATTTCTTGCTTATTAGCCGTCATCAGCCAGTCATACCCAATCCCAAGTGCAGCACACCTGGGATTCGAACCCGCGACCTTTGGTATTTGAGTCGAACGCTCTACCATTGAGCCAAGGGCTCGTTGTTTTGTCGGTTGTGATCGGGAATATGATGATAATGTGGGGCTCACCGATCTACTTAAGGAACATGCATGTTCCGTTGTGCCCTGGAGCTCAGACTAGAGCCCTCGCAGGCGGTCGCATAGCGACGTGTAGCATATGTTGCAAATGTGGAACCGATAAAGACAAGGGAGACCGGAATGGCCATTTCTTGCTTATTAGCCGTCATCAGCCAGTCATACCCAATCCCAAGTGTGGCACACCTGGGATTCGAACCCGCGACCTTTGGTATTTGAGTCGAACGCTCTACCATTGAGCCACGGGCTCGTTGTTTTTGTTGGTTGTGATCGGGAATATGATGATAATGTGGGGCTCACCGGTCTACTTAAGGAACATGCAGGTTCCGTTGTGCCCTGGAGCTCAGACTAGAGCCCTCGCGAGGCGGTTGCATAGCGACGTGTAGCATATGATGGAATGGAACCGACAAAGACAAGGGAGACCGGAATGGCCATTTCTGGCTTATTAGCCGTCATCAGCCAGTCATACCCAATCCCAAGTGTGGCACACCTGGGATATATATATATATATATTGAGTTCTTTGAGAACAAAATAACTTTATTGTGTTAATTTTCGAAACTAGTGCCCCAGTTCCTCGTCAGACAAATGGGAATGTGCGGAAAACAATTAAACTTAAACAATGCCTAACAGAAGATTCTATGGTTAGCTAAAGTTTAAACCAATAGCATCCAGGTTTTTAATTTATCCAGTCGATAGTGGTTTTTTTTCGCTTCTACTTGACCTTGAGAAATTCTTAATTGGCATCTAAATCGATATGTCTGTTAATGCATGCCTCGTCTGAGTGCATTACCTCCAGGAATTCGCAGCCCTTCCTTGTTGGGCAGGCGCCAACGATGTGGGTATCCTCCCATGCAAATAGGTGTCCTGTGTTTTCAGTCTGTGAAAACGCAATAAGCGGGCTTTAGTCAGTAGGAGAAGAATTTGTTCCCCACATACAAAGGGAGACAATAAATGCTGTTCAGGCATTGCCAAGAGGAAAGATTCTGGATGTCAAACCAATTTGCTGACATATTAAGCAGAGGAAGTCCACCAACGAAAAATCCCACGTGCCTTTCAGGATATAATTATTTAAAAATAAATCGGTAGGTCTAGGGTAAGTATCAGGCAATATTTAACTCAGCACCGATATACAGATATGTATGTACATCCTAGATAAACGGCTAGCTCCCATTATACTCCGGATATGCATTGCGGATTACGCTTAGCACGTGGAATGAGGGACCTGAGCTTTCGACTTGCCATCAAACCCCCTCTCAAAAAAACAGAAATCCTGTATTTCATGCATGTTATTCTACCGACCCGATTATGAGTTAACTTTTTCGCCACCTTCACTTTTCAATCATACATTAGTTGATGCTAGTAGCAGGCTGAGCAAAAGCCACAATCATCGTGAATGTTCCTCACGTCGCTTCAGTGAATAAATTCCCTTATGTGAACAACAGCTGGTCAGGCAAAGGGAAAATAAATACCACAATCGTAATCTTAATCTCTGAAGCCGGTGAGGCCTTTGTCAGGCTAAATGTTTCAGCAGGGAACCGACGCGATTGCCTTTCATCAACAGGCTAAAGACGTATCCCGTCATTGCACTGGTTTCTTTGCTTGGTACTGATCCCTGTCAGTGTCCAGCGAGGGAGCCACACCACTTCGAAGCAAGGTTTTTGGGAGAACTGCAAAGGTAAAGTAGTACAAAATGAAATCTGTTACCATGTCCCAGAGTTAACTTGCACGGTCATAGTCTTCTCAATGATGAAGCACAGGCCACTTTGATGAGGCGGCCATGTAGCTAGGGTGTCTCATAAGTGCGCACAGACTAACTATTTTCGGGCTATATTACAACTGGCATCTGCGACCAAAGAAGAGAGAAGGCACCGAGCATGGATACACTAGAAACTTTGCGCATAAGCCTTGGGATCCGTTAGTACTTTTTCTGAACTTCCTGCTTAAGGTCTTAAGGAAATGTGATATTTCGCGCTAAATGACCCTGTAACCTTCAAAGTCAACGGCACAACTTAGGTAAAGGCGGAGGAACAAGAATGCGGGGCGGAGCGTCGAGGAACAACACTGTCAACCTTCTACTAATTCCCGTTTGTCTTCGCTGGCAATACACATTTGGAACTCTCCGGGAGACACTCACGTCCACTGTAACAGCATCAAAATAAATGTGGAAACAGCGCGAAGAAGCATTCCTCAGCCCCGCAACCCCAAAACCTACGTAGTCTGTTTACGAAATGACCACGCCGGGCCGCCTACACGTGCGACCATCGGAAACGGTGGACAGAAAGCGTAGTGTAACAGTTGTAAAGTTTGCGCACGCGCGCCTGACTCTTAGCTCACATCTGACTCACTCTGCCGTCCACCGCAACTCTGGTTTTGGACCTGTCACGCTGACTGGACGTCCGGCTAGATCACATAATTACACAATGACTGTTCCCCGCATAACAGAAGTAGCAAGAAGAAGATTTCAACCAAAAAGGGCTCCTCACACCAATTACTAAAGCCTTCACCCAGCTGGCAAGCACGCACTAATAGCTGCGACCGCAGGGGATTACAGGGCGTAAATTTCCATGAGGCTGCCAACTCAATGTGTTGACAGACTGTGTCTACATCAAACGCCTAGACTCCAATTACGTAGGGTGTTGTCATGCCCTCATGTTGAGCAATAAGTTCTGCTGTTGAAAATGCGAACATACTATGCGCTTCATGCGTGGAACAGAAACTTGGTATAACTGCCACATGATTATTTTGTGTGCATGCTCACGTGATCCTCGTACTCCTACAATAATAACTGTGTAATTATATGAACACTAGAAGAACTGGACACAGTAAACTACGTCTGGTATTATTTGGGAGGTAATTGAGTAAGGATAACTTCTATGGCCCCCAAACAGGACATGAGAGCAGGAACTGTCCACAATGGTTCTGATTAAGGTAAGAGTTCGAGGTTAGGGTTAAGGTTAGCGTTAAGGCAAGTTAGGGTTAAGTTTAAAGCTCAGATTAAGGTTAGTGTTGACTGTAGGCTTCGGCTTAGGTTTACGTGGGAAATAGTGCTAGTGTTAGGACAGGGGAGTAATTACCGTTCGTGGATTTATGCACGGGGCGGAACGTTGCTTTTGCTCTGTCCAGTTTGGAGGGCCATCTGAAAAGTGTTTTCCAATCCCTGAATACTTTTGAAGCTGATTTTCTATTGTATCTGCGTTTAGGGCGGTAGATCAACGAGTTATATATTTTCCGAGTATGAAAAAGCATATTTTAAAAGAATATTAAATAGAAGAAGAATAAATAGAAGAAGAATAATAATAATAAGAAGTAGAAGAAGAAGAAGAAGAAGAAGAAGAAGAAGAAGAAGAAGAAGAAGGAAGAGAAAGAGGAGAAGGATGAGAAGAAGAAGAAGAGGAGGAAGAAGGAGGAGGACGAGGATGAGGAGGAGGAGGAGGAGGAGGAGGAGGAGGAGGAGGGAGGAGGGAGGAGGAGGAGGAGGAGGAGGAGGAGGAGGAGGAGGAGGAGGAGGAGGAGGAGGAGGAGGAGGAGGAGGAGGGGAGGAGGAGGAGAATGAGAGGAAGAAGAAGAAGAAAAAAGGGAGGAGAAGGAGGAGGAGGAGAGGAAGAGGAAAAAGAAGAAGAATAAGAAGAGGAAGAAAAGATTTTAAATCAAATTATTATAAGAAAGCATATTTAGTGATTTTTTTTCCTAGAACAGGTATTTGAATTTATAAGGGCATCGACAACCTTGGGCAAAACGCAGACTACTAACACTTTCATTTTGCACAGATTGGACTTTCTGCAGGCGGCTGAAGAGAAGTTCATTGAAGATCTGACATCCTGTCATGACAGAAATATCTTGAGGTTATGTCGCACGATAATCAATCTCAAAACCCCACTTCCTAATAAAAATCCACCTCAGAATTTCGGCAGTTGTTCATGAGACCGCGAAGATATGGTATAACATATCTATTCGCTGCCCAATGTGCGTGATCGGCTGCAATGAGTATAGCGCAGGAAAATAATTCAGCTGATGCTTACGCTAACAAGCACATGACGAGCTTGTCAAGTGCACGACCTCTCTGAGAGCCATGAGTATTTAAAATCGTACAACCAGCTTGATTTGGAAAAACGTTGGTTCTTGGCTGAATGCCGAACACGGATACACTCAATATTCCTGACTGGAATTATAAAACTAATTGAAATTATCAGTTTCGGTGCCCTTGACTATTTGATTGAGAAGCCAACACAAAGGATTGATTACCCAGGATTCGATCGGTCTCGAAACTCGGAAAATTTAAGTCCTAAGGCATTTGCGCGGTCAGTGAAGGAGGAACGCGAACGTTTGCTAACCAAACACTTAGGACAAAGAAAACAAACTAACTCAATAAGGCGGAGAGCGCGGTGAAAACAGGGTTAGTTTATGCGATTTACCACGTAAGGTCTCCCAAGACGTCGGTCGACACTTTATTAAACAGCTTTAATCCAGTACTCCAGCACTCGGAATAAAAATTTTGCTTTGTTTTCGGCCATGACAAACGTCTCCTTTTTAATTAGGATTTTTTGGGTAGGCAAGTAAGGCCGTTTTCAATAAAAACTTAGCACATACTGTTACGTAGCGTTTTTACACTCGAAATGAGCATGCAATTCAATCGGGCAACTTAGTGGACTGTTCAGGTGACAAGGCGCAGTGGGTTTGTTAGAACGCAATAAGCTCCTGAAATCATTCGCGGATTTTCCCGTTGCTACTCGAAGTAAAACGCGGCCTTCGTCCGTTGCCTACGATATTTTTTACTGCAGGTTAATCACTTAAACCGCGCTGTTGAATGGCTGGTTTGCGTAGGCGCGCACAAGCTCTAGGTGACCTTGAGTATGCAAGTCAGGTCCATTAGCGACTATCGCGCACACCACTCCGCCCCCGACAGATGGTGCAGTCAGCCGGAAGGCCGCAACTGTCACAAACAATAGAATGCGTGCGAGAGTGCGTGTGACAGAAACTCCATTGGACGTCGAGGAGTCTAAATCGTCGAAGTCCTTTGCTGTGTCGCGTCGCAGTGCATACATTTTCGCGCTCAGTCCGAGCTCTATTGCACGCGTAGGCCTGTGCGCGCGTACATTTTGCGTTCCGGATCAATGACCGTTGTCTGCACATGCACATGTGCACACGGTGCTCCGATAAATAAATCCTGCTTTGATTCTGGCACAGTCCATGTCTCCAACTTCGCGAACCTCACTTACGCAACATGCGCACGTAAACGTGCGCAGTCCAAAAAATGTCGTGTCGGTAAAACGTAGGAGGGTAGCAATGATTTGAGTGGGTGGCTATTCGTGGGTCGTTTCTTTTAACTGGAGCTCTCAGCTGACGAGACCGGCACTTAGCAAGCTTTACAGTTTATTTTAACTACAAGCAGACGTACACCGACTCAGTAACACCGATACAGAGGGCTTCGTGAAAGGGAATAAGCATCGTGCTAGTCTCCGTCGGAGTTAGACTGTAGACGGCGGGTCCTGTGGCATGATGGAGAGGACGATGATGTGCCAAAAAGAATACTCAGGCTTGACCCGCACCTTGTTGAATTTCCCTGGGGGTCACCTAGGACGTGGCGTTAAGACGAGGATCACGCACCGCTCCCTGAACACGACTCCGTCATGCGAGATAAGTATTTGGATTACGCACACCGTCTGAAACCCAAACACTAGTGTCAAAATACCCCACAACTCTCAATTTGAATTTTCATAAGGATCAGTTACAGAAAGCAAACTTTTTGGATCCCATATACTTGACTTTGCATAAACGTTGAGCACATGATTTAAATTACTCCTCCATCATATACAATAACCCTGTAACTTGACGGAGGCCGGAAAATCCTCGATGTAGGAGGAAGAGGGAGTTTTGACACTGTTTAAGCAAGTAAGAGAGTGAGAGATGTGTGACGTTTAAAACTGATGAATATTGCCGGCAAAGACAAGGGAGAGTGGAATGGCCATTTCTGGCTTAGTAGCCCTCGTCAGCCAGTCATACCCAACCCCGGTTGGTGCACCCCCCGGGGATCGATCCAGCAACCCGTTGAGCGGAAGTACACTGCTCTAACCATTCAGTCACGGGCTCCTTGTCTTACCGGCTTAGATTGGGAATATTGACTTGCATTCGTCGATGAACGCTCACCTCTCGCTAACAGAGCTCAATCGATCCGCTCTGCCTTGAGGCTAACTCTCGAGCCCCGGAACTGATCATTCCAGTCTCCATTGTCTTTGCCAGCAATATTCAGCTGCCTCTTTTACTACCATCCGCCGTGCGGCTGCTGATGGGGCTCGATAGTGAGCCTTAAGACAGAGCAGCAAGAGTGAGTTCTGTTAGCTATCGTTGAGAGTTCATAAACGAAGTAAAGACGGTTAAAACTCGTTGTGCCCCTATGGCGACCACCAGAATGCGTGAATAAATCCTGCAAATCTCCCTACCCCTATCTACATCATTTGCTTTACAACCCCTCACAAAGGCATAATCAGATAGTATAGACCTGTAGCATTCTTAGCCAACTTGAGGTGAGGTCATTTCTTTCGGTAGTCTCTAATAGATCGTCTAAAGATTCCAAAACAAACTTTGGACTCCACAAGGCTTACACGCTTACTGAACTTTAGTTTTTCAATTTTCGCTGTTAAGAGACTGTACCAACCTGACTCCAATCGGCTCTCGTTTGTCGCGATTCATTTAAGAGGATCATGTCATAACATGTCGCTTCTGAGAACGCGACACTAGAAAGTTCAGGTGCTGAATTCAATACGGGCATGCTTTAAGCCATTCTACTGTGATCAGCAGTTTGCGCAGGGAGTCTAGAATAAGCCCGCAAGCAGATACTCAGGCCGAAACATGTTCTGGCTAGTTTGGGGCGCAAAGAGTGTTTGTTCAACAAAAGTTCGCACTCTCCTGGTCCTCTTGGGGTTTAAGGTAAATAATATGTCCCTTTTTGAAGTGTTCAGGCTACTAAATTGCATTCCATCTAATGCATTTGGTGAGTTTGCTTCTTCTGTTGCTCGCAACTATAACGCACATCCATACGCTTAACAAGCTCAAAATATGGACACACATTTGGAATTTTAAATGAATTCAAATCCAGACGTTTCGTTGGCAAAAGTACGCGCGTCCCATCTTAGGACATTTAAAAATTTATACAATTGCTCATGAGGAAACATATATTCCGGCAACTCTAGAGGCTGGGATTCGTAAACTGCTCAGTGAAAAGAGTGGGATTGACTGATAGGGCAAGGATCTTTTACCCAACTTAAGAAAGGATCTCTGGACGTCCACTGTCTAATTCGTTGAAAGGTTACGGGTACGGTAACTAATTTCTGTAAAAGATTCAAGGTCTCAAAAGCAGGTGCTCCGTTAACGCCATCGTTGACAATGGGAAGCCTACTCAAGACGTCAGCCATTACATTTGCACTATAAAAATAACTTATTTCATTGCATATGTGTAATCGGAAAGAGTGGGTGCCCATCGTTGCATTTTCGGTGAGGACATTTGTTGAATCCCTCGTTTTTCACCCAACAAACATAAGAGAGGTTTTGTGGTTAGTGTGAATGTCGAAGGGTCGGCCAAAAAGATACAAGTGGAAGCGTTGTAGACCAAACAATAATGCTACGGCCTCTTTATCTAGCTGTGACTAGTTGGTTTCCGCCTGGAACATGGTTCTTGATGCAAAGGCAATCGGCATCTTGACCCCAGAAGGTATTCGGTGCATGAGAACCGAACTCACGTCGTACGAGGATGCATCGCATTTGAGTGTGATAGGCTTTTTGGGGTCATAAAAAAATCAGGAGAGAAGAGGAGGTAAGGACCGCATTTGATCGTTAAAAAGCATTTTGTTCGACTGCCGACCAGGTCCAGCAACGATTCTTTTCGAGTAATCGATAAAGGGGCTTCAGAATTGTAGCCGATTGATTCATAAATCGACCAAAGTAGATAGCCAACCCAACGAATGAACGCAACTGACTAATATTGTTGGAGCGAGGGGCCGTCTTTAAGGCTTTTAACTTACGTTCGAGTAGGTGGAGATCAGTTTTATCTACCTTAAAGCCCAGGTACTCCACCGAGTCTGCAAGGAAAATGCACTTATCTTTCCTGAGTTTGAAACCTGCATCGCCAATGTTATGTATCCAACACAGAAGGCTGGTTGTAAACAAGACGTGTACTGAGGACGGGAAACAGCAGAAGTGAAAAGTCTTAGGGGACACAGCAGGGTATATGGCAAACGGGAATGTCACAGTCAGAAGAAAGGTGGTCTGGCCGTGCGCACATGACCTTGAAAGTAGTCTTGTCACGCGCAGGGGCGTCATGTCCAGATCATGGGGTTCACGTAAACTGCGGTAGGATTTCTATGACTGGTTGCATTAGGGGGGCTCGACCCCCTGATCACAAAAGATTTTGAAATCAGTCGCATTGTGCATGTTGAGTTCAGATGAGTTCTTGTAAGAACTATCACAACAGGTATTTTTACATGAAGCTTCAAGTCCGATATCATAAGAACAGACCTCGTCAAATAACTATTAATGACATTCACCACTATCGATGGAAGGTGAAACAGCATATGCGTGTTCAGTCATGTTTGCACAACGGCGATCGATTGTGAATGCACATTGATGACTTTACGGAACCTTGAAGTAACAAGACCAGTAGTCTCCTTTGCGAGCCAACGGCTTGTCGAGGTGTTCTTTAAAGACCATTTTCGAGGTAACACATCCACTTAGAGAACAATACAGTAAATAGAAATAATCGGGCATCCTGGGCTGCCGCTGCCTACATCCCAGTATTCAAGGCAATAGTTAGGGGCAAGTCTGCTGCCAACATTTGGCAACCTCCACGCCATTAACAGCCCGGGTCAAACTCGGATGAGACATTCTTAACGGTTGCGCCTCCAGGTCGGCGCAGTAAAAGATCAAATCACTTCACTCAGCGAGGATTCAGATAGCATTCGACAGGTTGGAGCCCTGACTGTTAATAATCCTCCAACGAAGACGTTGTCGTAGACAAACTTAAAGGAGTACGAATACCAACTATTGATATATTTAGATCGACGAGTCACGTAAGGCCTTCATAAATGACTACCACGATGAATGCCTCATATACACGCAGTTTGGTCTTCTGACTGACCACATGCCAAGTTCAGGGAGTTTCTACTAAGTCAGCCGAAGGCTGCGCATGTATGGCTGATCATATAATCGATTTTCTCGTCATCACCCCCGGTTGACAGAAACTTCGACCGAAATTAACAGGAACTGGCCACTGTAGGGATGCCTTGTATGGCCACCTACACAGGACACGAGAATAGAACCGTCCAGGCCGCTTTAAATAGGTGAAATTACAGTGAATTTCAGGGAGTGTAGGTAAACTCGTCTTAACACCAACACTAACAGAATGAAACTCTCACCTTTCTCATAACCTTAGTCCTATCCTAAACCTTAACACTATCGTTAACACGAGGATGACTTTAACCCTTAGCCTAATGATGACGCTAACAACCCTAACGCTGACCTTGGCCTTTAAAGGTTAACCTACCCACAATCTTAGCCCTAACTCTCACCTTAGTTCTAGACATAATTCCCATGGAATTTGGCGTAAAGCCATATGTATCATGGGCGATTCCTTTTCTCGTGTCCTACAAGGCATCCTTAGCCTGGCCACTAACTCACGAACCTTATGCCTAACATGGCCAGGTAGATCATACGAGTCTTGCAGGTATTCATTTTCCTGTCTAATTGTGGTGCCTGCACACATACCTAATGCGAATTCTCTAATTGTATATTCAGTGGGGCGACCGAGTGGGCGTATAATATACACCTATACGGTCATCTATACACGCCTGCAATGCACAGGCATTCGCCTCTGAGACAGTAAGCATGGAGTTCAAGAACACCGATGGTTATCCACATCAAACCATGATCCTTACTAATATGGGAGCAGTTGCCGCTGATAGCGACTGAAGGCTAATGCAAACTCATTTCGAGAAGGGATGATGTTGTGCTCGAGTGTATAGAAAGATAAGGGGGTTAGTAGTCTTTTGGGTGAACGCAGTCGGATAAAAATGGGTGAATGAAGCGTGAGCACAATTTTTAAGTACATACAGGCGTCGTTGTCATGACCTACATCCGTAAGGAAGAACTGTTTTGACAGAGATCGCAAATGCTCGTAGTTTGGGTTTTCAAACTAATATCACACCGGTGCTCCACCGTGTTATGAAAGTATACGGGGGCTGAGATGACTACTGAAATCAAACTAAAAACCCGATGATGGGCTTTTTACTGAGGAGCCTTGTAAAAGGAACCCTAGATCAGTTTGCGCTAAATCAATGACGTTGAACTCAGTCAGGGTTTGTGGTGCAAAATGCTGATCAACTTTCCCTAGGCGAGGAAAACGCATGAGCTAAAATCATGTGTGCGCATTTATAGATGGGGCTACATATGTAAACAGTAGGGAGAGAGTGAGAGAGTATAACCAAAAATGAGAACAATGCAAGACCCAATGCTACCTAGCTTGACAGCATCCACGCACTGCCGAGGACCCCAGACTGTGTGGGTAGGAAAGTGTATGAGAAGCCAGCAAGGCGCATATGCGGGCGTCCTATTTATGCAGGCAGTCGTTCGATTAGACAGTGGTGCAAGGTAGACACATGCGGGCAGCTGCAAACGCCTAACAGTGAACTGACATCCACCTATGCAGCCGGGAGTATGGGGCATAGTGAACAAATGTACCACACTGAACCCCTCGATCCCTAGCATCCGGATTTCATCTTTTGCCCCGAATACAACGTCAAAAGGAAGGTAAGGAAAGGTGTAGTTGATTAACGTCCGTGTCCACTGAACGGGTCATGTGGAAGATGCGCTGGACCAATACGAGGGTTAAATAATCACAATGCAGGCGTTATTCAGGATGCACTTCCATAAGAAATTCCGCCCATGGGGGGGAATGGTACGCATAGGCGTAAGCACACACTGTGCCGACCACCTGCGCCCGCTTCCGCCTCCAGTCTTCTCGACGCAGTCTTGACACCGGACACGGGTGGGTGAGGAGAGAGTTCGGCAGATGCAGCGCGAAAGTCACTGTCCCTGCGGCAGTCGGTGGACCTCGGCGAATATGTCGTTCAAACTGTCGTATTGAAACCAGGGAGAGGCAAGTCCTCTGATCGACTTCTGTACCTGCTCACACACTTCATTGTTAGTCGTTTTGTATAAAAGATTGAACCCCGGGAAGCTAGTGCAGTTTCAACGGTAGAACCGAATGGAGTTTTGAATGTTGGAAAGATCAGCGAACAGAAACTCCTAAAATCACGATATAGTACAATATTTCACCAGACAATAAGTCCTGTGGAACATCTTGACTTCGACTAACGATGATTTTACCTAGGAAATACTATCTCAATCGTACGTTCGACCGAAAACGGGAAATATGAGAAGACGTAAAAAGATATTTGAATCCAGCAAGTTAGCAAGTACCGGCCAACAAATTGATTTTGAGTTCTATGTTTAACGACACCACAGAGGTCTCAGTTGTTGGATGGAAGATTGCAATGACCTTCTCGAAGATAAGATCAAGTACAGAAGAACCAGCTAATCACAGAGGTGCCGCGAATAAATAATTCAATAATCACTGAATTGATAGACGAACAGTACCGACAAAGATATGGGAGACCGAAATGGAAATTTCTGGCTCATTGGCCGTCGTCAGCCAGTCGTACCCAATGCCAAGTGGTGCATCACACGAGGCTCGAATCCGTGACCTGCTGATCAGAAGTACAACGCTCGAAACCAATGCACCAATGTCGATTTGTATCGGGAATATTGGCATCCGTTGAACGCTCACCGATCGCTAACGGGACTTTTATCCCGTTAGCAATCGGTGGAGTCCTATTCGCATCCATGAGAACGCCCAATCGGACGCTTCCGAAGTACCCTCTAGGAGTTTAACGAAATTCGGCCTCGTCCAGCCTACTTGCCAGACATCAATAATTTACAAGGCAATCTTTTCCGCGGTGGCTGCAATCATTTTCAAAGACTTCGAAGGATACACATTGATAGACATTTTTCTTGATTGGATACGCAAACTTGGATGCCCCTATAAAGCTTCCCTTTGGTTAACTAAGTTGACTTCTGAGCGAGTAATACTGCACTGTAATCTACAGTTTAAAACTGATATCCTCGGTGCACCAACCAACTACATTAAAAAAAGACCGGCATGATCTTTGGCAAACGTTAAGATGCCACTTACTATCGAGGATGAAATGAGATTGACATCCTGTGCTGAGCGGAGACCTCCAATGTGGTCTAGTACTAAACGAGCAGTGATTAATTGCCAGTAACCTGTTATCCCACTTTTCTGTCCCCCCACGCAGAACCTGAACACACCATCAACACCACCCTAAGTAAAACGGTACCACCAGTCAGCAACGTACCGTTACGCCTGACGTTAGAAAAATACAGTTCAGTGCACCGAGATTTTTCGCAAGCTCGTTAGAGATGTCCTGCTTTCACCTTATCCATCGCTTTACTAGGATGCAGAAATTCTCTGCGCAGTGAGACCGAGTAAAACGCAATTAAATACAACTGCCATGCGACTATTGTGACGTGACATAGTGATGCAGTCGCCTGCAATAAAAATTCGACTAGAAAGACATCAGGAAGCATATAAGAATCGACTCGAAGAGTAGATAGAATGTTCAGCGAGGGTAATTCACCAGCTGACAATATAGATACGACCGAAAGGTAAATGAATAGACCAAAATGAGTTCACGCTTTCCACGGTCACGGCACAAGGCCCAAACAGTGAAGACCACGAGGACCACCCTACTACCAACTCGATGCCTTTGGAACACGTGGCCAAGCAGGGCCTATATGCTATCAATTGACCTGCCTGTTTATTCGGCACCACGAACCGGAAAGTCGCTGAAGTGAGCTTTCAGATTTTAGACAACTCATTGATAGAGAAGTAGACGCGATAGCTGGAACAGTGTCTTTATTAGTTTGACGTTTTGGATCCCAGCTCGAACCCATCTTTCCCGACAGTATCAGATACGGGTTGCTGGATTTGAGCTAGAATCTCAAACGTCAGACGATGAAAGTTGTCCTAGCGGTCATACCTATTTTTCAAGTACTCCCTGAAACTGGCATTTCCGCTTGTATCGACTGCGTGAAGTACAACGGCACCAAACCGAACCCACGTACACTCAACGATCTTGCCGTGTCCCATTGGACCAGTGCCTGCGCAAGCACTAAATGCGACTGCTCACGATACGGAAACAGTAAAAGAGCAGAAACCCTTAACCAACAATAAATTGAACGATAAACTTATAGAAGAGCGTGGGTTCTGGATTTCGTATGAACTGCTGTATCAAAACCATACCCAGCGAGCACAGCAATAAACAAACTCGGCCGGAAGGAGGGCGTGGACTTAAAAAAGATGCTCGGCACTAACCATGAGCATACTGCAAGCTCGCCAAAGAGAACACTAAAGCGAGATGCGCTCAATCATGGGTAGTCACCAGAGATGGGCAATGGCTCGTAAGTTATCAGACATCAGGGTTAAACACTAAAGAGTTATGACAAACGCACTTACTTAGGGATATTTTCTTTGCCAGATAAACCTTTAACGATAAAGCTCATTTAAGCCTGGACTACACTGCCCTTGATTTTATATGTGAACTAATAGAAATTGCTTTCACTCGAGCGCATTAATCAATCAAAAAAATTCATTTGAGAAATGCTACCTGGCGCATGCAGAGATCCTGCCCGTGCGCAGGACGCAACGAATATTGCCGCGTAGAAATAAATTAGAGGTGTGAATAAGAGGACGAAAGAACAGTAGAAGAAAATAGACGCATTACTCTCGCAATTTTCATCGTAAGAAAACAATAGTGCTCACGAGACTAAAACCACGAGTCGCAACATTTGTGCGCGCGTCTGCGTGCACCGGTGCATTGACATAAACTATGCGGGGACAACATGATAGATCAGAAGAGGAATAGGGCGAAGTCTGGGTAAATTAAATCTCGCGACCAACAGCAAGGCAGAGGACAGTCATAGTTTGCAAGCGGCGATAGGATGGTGAACGGAATAAGCGAAATAGGGAAAAAGAGCAGCACCGCACCAATGATGGCTCCCAATGTGCGATGCACATCCTTTTTTATCCAAGATGTGATGAGGGCTCAAAATCTGCCGCTATAAATGATGACATACAAAGACCCGGACAGAAGGGGAGAAGGCGTGCACAGGCGCATTCGCATACAAACACTTAAAAAAGCATGTCCACATGCATGATGAGGACAGAAGTCATTTGTTATGAAATAGGGGTAAGGAATAGAACAGGTCCAAAGTGGAGCGAATTGAAAAGGCCTGTTTGTAAGGACAGGAAAGACATCGGCTGCAAGGTTAACAATAGTTAAAAGGGCTAAGCGAAATCGCAGCACTAACGACTCGCGCATCTTGGAGATGTCTCCCCAAATGAGTGGGCGTCTTGTGTCAGCTTTAAATTACACAAAATAAAAATGAGTAGTGGTCAGTACCCCATTTAAAGTTATGGGGAGCATTCGCATTCGGTGGGTGGGATAGGTGAAATTCGCACAGAGCTCCTCAAAGGACATCACAACGGGGTTTCGGTTTTTTGTTGTTGGGTTGGAGAGCAGCCAGTATTGCTTCGTCAAAAACGTTCTTCAAACCCTTCTAGAAATAAAAAGGGAAGATGCAAGTTTATGAAAAGCAGCTCCCATCAAAAAAGATCCTATTCATGATCCTGGTTTGTGTATTGCTGCAGTAAACAATGCCTAACGGTTAAGGACATTGGTCTGGGAGAGGAATTTGACGAGTGCTTGAGGATCATCTCTCAAATGAAGTTCATCGAGTTCGTCTCCAAAGAGACGGTCCGCACTCGCTGTGACAATGCAAGGATATCCCGGACCATCAAAAAATGAGGTGGTTCGAGTGCGTTTTTTGCTGTTCACCTCTCGAGCTCAGTTACACAGTCCTCGATCCGGCACAGTTGTCCACGTTGAGGCGTCGAAGAGGGAGTCGGTTCAAAACCTGCCTCGACACAGTTTGTCAAGACATGGAAGTGGTTTTTGGACCTCTGGTATTCGGTCTTCGCCACTAGAGAAGAGAATGTATTGAGCTGCCCCGATTCACTGGGTGAATCGTCACGTGTGGAAAGGTAAGATCGATGGCATCATCCAGATCGGGTAGATCAGACATGATCACAACCGTATCAAGTACAAGCAGGTACGTAATCATAAAGGCCCTGACATACAAAAAAGGGCTTTCGGTTCGGCTTAATTGCAGTAGTATACACTATTAATTTCGTAGACTTACCGCAGGTATACGGGTAATGAATAACACCCGAATTAGATTCAACTGTCCTAATGACCATAGCGTAACCAATGGTTGCGGCTTGTCTTGTAATGAATCAGGATTCCTGTGATCGCTGATTGGCGTTCCATACCTTCACATTGAGGGTCACTGAGCCCAGTGGTTAGGAGGACGCAGCCTGCTCACTAGATTATTTGTTGGATACTTTGCGTTTACACGGGTAAGTAATTATGAAAGAGACCTTCGGTGAAGGCCGGCGAACAAGCGGTCAGGGATCAGCAACGGTGGCGTTAAGCAGAATGAAGAGTTGAGGCCTGGTGTACCTACTATCCTTTAAGATGTCACGATGCCCTAACGGCACTGTGATGTGTCGGTCGTAACACGAAAACCGAGTTCTTGCTACTTCTGCCTCGAGGGCTGGGTATTCACTCAAAGGCTCAGGAACTCCTGTCAAATTCCGGAATATCTGCGCCAATTGGAGTTCCTCTATTACGAACATCTTAAAAACTAACAACTAATGTGAGAAATTTCTTCGTAATGGCAAATATAAACGTAAATGTGGACGATACTCCAGTGTTCGTGCGCGTTTACCGCGTCATAAATCACAAAATAGCAACATCCCCGACGCTGATGATGGCTTCGACCCCTGCTCCAACGGCATCGACGAAGGCGCTGGCCAATGAGGTCGGTAAAACAACATAATATATGCGTCGAGTTACCAGGTCCCGGGGATTGCATGTGTGCGTTTACACAGTCTTTTTGTCAGTTGCAGTCCTTGTCACGTGAGCTTAACGACCGAAGCTGCTACGGCGGCTGACGATGATTGATGATGATGCTGTAAATCTTCCATTGAGAATAGTAGGCCGCAAGATTCTTTGCAATACCTCCATCCTTGCTCATATCCGCATGAATTGGGTAAGCGTCCGATCAGTCCTCGTGAACGTCTAAAAATTATGGCTGTAATGGCTCGGACACGTCCTTTGTTGTACGGCCCATGATTTCGGCAAAGATGCCCCGGACCCGACGTCACTGCCCACCTGCTTGAGTTAGGGTTCTTCAGAGCGCAGTTCTTCAAGAAGTGCAATGAGCTTCCGGTTCAGTCCTAAGATTTTGCTTGGGTAAGATAGTTAGCCATGTGGGCACTGCATTCAGCGGTAATGGCAAACCAAAGTTCGAGCCGCTCTCACCGACACCGGCGATAAAATTACAGCTATCAAAACCAAGATGAGCGCGATCAAGCAATCATTGCAACACTTCGAACATGTACGATGAATGCAGGGGCTGCTAATTTTGATAGATTTGTAGATCAATTACATCCTGTAGATACTGCACCCAGGGCGCGTTCGTTAGTCTTATCTACAACCATCGCTCGTGATGGGTTTGAATGCTCACCTCAAATGTCGGACAAATAACATTTTAGTGTTGGGGATCGAGTCTCCTCAACGAGCATCGGATAACAACTGCAACAAATCCCGGGAATCAAACTGTACGATATCTCGAACGCATAATAGATACTAGCGATTCCAGGTCGTGCAAATTTTCGAACCACTCGTTCTCAATAAACAGACAACTAAGCTGCAAAAACCTTCAGAGGATTGTGTTCACCTTCCGAAACCGATAGGCTCAGTCTCCTCAGTCGCCGTCCAACTTGAAAACATTCGACAGCGCGTGTACGTGACTGCAAAATAGCACAAACAGTGAACTTCTTCATGCGACATAAAAATTGAATATGATGGCACCACGTGGTGAGGACCGCTTTTCCGCTGTTGGAACAGATTAACCGACCACGTAGGTGTTCTTGTGGCATAAATTAAGGGAAAAAACGGCACCCACATATTGAAGTGGCATTGTTGGGTAGGTCTGTAAAAAGGCGACGAGTCGCTTTGTAAGAAATACTGTGGTATAAGCCTCCCCGACGCAAACAGAATAATTCATAATCCTTCTCCGTTGTAAGTACCGCAAAGTTTACCAATAGCTCAATCGCTTTTGCCTTTGCATGAATGTGCATACCAAAGTAACTGAGATCGGTCATACTGCATGCCCACATGCCACTGAAGCTGCCTTGTATGATTCAAGTTTACTAGGAGAGGCATACGTTTTTTGAGTAACGAGAATAAATCCCTCGGTGGCAACTTCGGCATTTGTCATGCAAAAGGTCGAACAACTTTAGAAAATTATGTGATATACAGTTCTGCAGCATGCAATGGCGGGTAAACAGGTTGCAGAAGCGATGAACCGCAGTTGCGCATTATGCGAAATAGCGGTATGGCTTCGTACATAGGAATTACCGTCTTGGGCCTCAACTGTTGGTTTGTTAATCAATTGCGTGGATAATCTCTCGATATGAATTGTGTGCTTTTCGGGAATCATTCATATTTTAAAAAAACGTTTTAATCTAGTAAAAGAGAACATTGACTGTAATTTTAGTCTCGTAAGTATACATGATCACTGCCGGATGCGTTTATATTTATATAAGACTTCTAATGGCAGCGGATACCAAAGATCTTCCAGCTTTGCGCAAGCATGTCGAGGTCGAACTTTGTTATTGAGAGAAAATGGTTACGTAAGGATATCTAGAAAGAGTTAAGTTTGCCAGGCGATGAAAATATCAGCTAAGCGAGATCCAGTGAGACCACCTACAATATCCGAAACTGACTTATGAACGAGGTAACATCGGCAACTGGGAAACCACTTCAGTTGCTGACTTACACTTGCAAGTTGGCAAAGGCAAGAGGTTACATCAGAAAAAACTAAGTGGTCGATGTAAAGCAAAGGGTTGATAGTCTAATCAACTAAAGGACGCTAGGTATGAGGTAAATGCTGAAACAGGCTCAGAAGCATAGCCCATCAGAGGGGTTAAGACCATCCTATTCATTAAATATTCAGAAAATTACCTGAGTTAAAGCTGAACATTCCACATATTTACATGCACCGAGATCCCGAGCGAGCTTTTCTCCACTCTGGAAGGAGATTGGCCTTTGTTTCTGTTTCGCCAGTTTTTCAACAGTAGCTGGGTCGTCGCGTAAATCAATTTGAGTTCCAACTACGAGGAACGGGACGTTCGGGCAATGATGCTGAAGTTCCCCGTACCACTAAAACGATAAAAACAAATCGGTGATGAGAGTTTAAAAAGTTAATCTAGCTTCATTTTGCTAGGAAATATAATGGTCCCGATTCCTCTTAAAATAACAGGGCAGTGTACGCTAGACAAATAATTTACAAGAAAAATAGCTTGTGATCGCTTATATAAATAATTCATGTAAACATACACCATGATGCATGGTCTTCACGTTTAAAGGTGTACAAGGCTGGTACAGGCATCCCTTTCAGATTTGCACATTTGCCCAGTTTTTTAACTAAGTACGTCTGCTTCCAACAGGACACACAATATCTCTCCAGGGAAATTACTGACAGCTTCTGGAAAGCATTATCCTTTCGCCTTCGCGAACAGTGCTCGTAAACCATTCAAACGCACAGTCCCCATAGCGAGAGGTACGCGAGCACCACAGAAAATGTTCAGTGATAGTATGAATACTACCAAACCAAAACTTCAACCGCATTTCTTCTGTGCGTTTTTAGATATCACTAGGTTCTATTTGTGGGCCATCAGATATTCTAAAAGATGGCGTCGCCCGGCTATTGGCATCGCCATTTACTATTTAAGCGGTCAGGGCCTATCATCGCTGGTTAAAATTTAAAGAAACGCTTGATTACAGTGACGACGCCAATTTCTCCTATGGGAGACCCACCTCGCGTGGATGGTAAGAGTAATTTTAACACTATTTTTGTTACTAGACTTTACCGAGCCACCACTCAATGAGCGGCTGGCAGATATCAAAGGCCAGTATTTTGACGTGTCAGCCTTTGGCAAGTACCTATCAAAAAATAGATGTTATATTAGACGGGATACGCCGGCTGTTCAACGGCAACGCGAACAAGAGTCGGAGCTTAACCAACGGCTACCAAAATTATTGCCTCGGTAGCCAGTCGGCTAACCCTACATTCGATAAGTTGGTTCTTACGATCGGCAAATAAACGCCAGACTAGAGGACAGTAATTATCGAACTCAGGTGGCAGGTAACAAAAATTATCATTATAAATTGTATTACATCTCCTTCCTAAAACGCCTTGGTGGAGAAACTATCGATGACATCGTCAACCGCAGACCATACGTTATTTGTGGATAAAATTGGTCTCCATATTCAGTTAAAAGGGAGGAAAATAAACGATGACCTTTCCTGGTTAAAACTGCGCGAAGTCGTCATTGTTCTACTTTTCAAAGATATTTGGGACGTGAAATTCGAACGGCAATTTAGTTGGTCTAGACAGCTTTTATAAAGCGACGCAAACGGTCTTTCGACACGCTCGCCAAAAGGGTGCAAAGACAACATAACATTACCAAAACTAACAGTCAGGGTATCTAGTTTACTTATTCATAAGATTTTTTCGGCATATAGACCAAACACCCGGACAGTCATCTCAGCATCCGGCCGAACCAGAACAATTCGCCGATGGATTACCTCGTCGAAAAATGATGCAATTCATCAGAAAACGTGTCGCTTTACTTTCTCAATATGCGTTTACTACTGCAAATCTCTTCAGGGTAAATGTTAGAGTTCGGGTACTGATAAATTGGTCATTCAAATTAGGCGTTCGGTAGAAGGTTTAAGCGGTCAGTAGGAATGGATTAGAAGAAAGCTCCGGTATTTTGTTAAGTAAAGGTCGATATAATTTAGATACTATGGCCTTAGTCGATGCATTCTTTAAAACTAGAAGTAAAAAGCCTACAGACAGAAGCAATGTCCAAGAACAAACATTCGTAACCAAACGTGACTAGGACAATCAATAAAAATAATGGCATATGCAAGCGGGGATTTAACTTACGGATCCCTCGAAGATTCCACCGACTGTTCAGTGGGACCAGCAGATCAAATGTACTACTTCGAATGTTGATACGCACGGCGTGCGAACAACACGTGAAATATATGGTTGAACAGGCGAACCTCTCCAAACATAAAATTATGTCTACCATCTAATGGAAACTAACACAGCTAGCACTATAAATTTTCTTTTTGGACGCCACATAAGCAAGGTGTTCAACAGAGCCTTGAAAGCGGGTAGTGATAACGGTAAAAGTTGATATTTAGAACTAAACCATACTATAATGTGAATCAGATAAAAAAATTATAATTCGATGAATCGAAAATGCTAAGTACGACCATTAAAAAATATCGTGCTACTCGTAACAATAGCAAAGTACCTTTTCTCGGACGTTTTCATAAGAGGCCGGGCTGATCACGGAGAAACAAAGCAAGAATATATCCGTTTGCGGGTAACTAAGCGGGCGAAGTCTATCATAGTCCTCCTGACCCGCTGTATCAAAAAGAGCCAGAACCATGGGGTCACCACCAATCATTACTGTGACCGCATAATTGTCAAATACCTAATATCTGTCATTTAAAAAGCTAAGTCCTACCGTTGGGACATACTCCGATGGGAATTTGTTAGTCGTATAAGATATTAACATGCAGGTTTTACCCACAGCACCGTCGCCAACGACGACACATTTTAACGTCTTCCCACTCATTGTCCAAAACCAAGCCTTCGAAGAAATTCTTAACCAGCGCGCACGTTACATGTTACCGTCATTTAAAACGACAGTGGTCGAAGTTCCGCGTATTAGATACGTGGACTTATGGGCATCGAAGTACGAAGACTTAAGCCCAACTGGCTTGAATTTAAGTTTGCCGATGTGTAAATAAAATAAAGCCTTCTTTTCGCGTTTTTGTTCGAATTTTGTGTTCGGAGGGTTAACAAGACGTTTTTACAATATAGGTTTTAGAATGGTATATCTATTAAATGAAATCGCGAGTACTTATTTCACACAAAAGGAAAAGAAGAACAAGTGGTATATTTGGCCGGGAGCCACATATGTCAGAATCCCCATCAAAATCAAATTGCATTTTAAAAGATTTGAAAGGCGACTCCACACCGAAAGAACTTTCACTTCGATTCTTATTAGCTACACGTTATGCTTAAAACACACCAGCACAATTTGAACGAGGCAAAATAATTTACGAATTGGTGAAACTACAGAAAATATCCAAAGCTCCTTCGTTTTACAGCCGATCTTCATAAGACTAATTTCGAAGCGAAGAATCAGCTCTCTCACTTAACATTGGTCTTTTCCAGAAGCAAGTTAAGAAGATTATGGTTATAAACTGAATCCAAAGTATTGTTTTCAGAAGGTAAAAAGTATTTACAGAACCTTTATCACTCCACGTATAAGAACCGGACTACAAGCCAAAATAGAGAATGACAAAACTGATAAACGAACTGAAAGAGCGAAGGTACAATGGTGAAACACATCTAAAAATAAGAAAGGGGCGTATAATTCACGTCAAAAGAGAATTTCTTCGACCGAAAGCAGTCAAGATGACGGCTTATCCAATATCAAAATTCCCATTTTCGAGTCTTCTATAAGCATTCGTGGCCGCTGTCTCGAAATATACTATATTAAAGGCAGAAACACTTCAACATACCGGATGAGCTCAAGGCCCTAGAATATCAGTAACAATCGCATATAATTGCACAGACAGAGACGGTACTGACTGAAAAATTAGGGCTCAGCCAATTCCCCTATCGGGAGCTACCACATGTTCCGTTGTGACGTCTTTTAACGTAGAGGCGAAGATATGGCACTTCATAGCGTATAAAATAATGGAGCGTATTATCAAGAGGCATTTAATGCACTATCTGGAAGACAACCAACTATTATGCTTGACCAACGCGGCTTCCCTCCAAGATGTTCTTGTCTCACGAGTGCACTTCAGTCGCACGAAAAATGAACAAAGGCCACAGATAAGGGTCATACAGTAGATGTTGTATTTTTGACTTCAAGAAGGCCTTTGATAGAGTACCACACGGGCTTCTATTACAGAAGATTTGACACGTAGGAATTCTAGGAACACTTTTCAATTGGATCACGTTTCTTTTCTTTCAGAGAACAGAGAGTTGTTGTTTGAAACTGTAATTCGGAATGGGCAAAAGTAGAAAGTGGCGTTCAACAGGGTTCTGTTTTCAGCCCACTTCTCTTCCTAATCTGCGTAAACGACGGTCTCAATGACCTAGATTGTGAAGCTGTCATGCTTGCAGATGACATAAAAATATGGACTGAAGTCAGCTGCACTGATGGTGCAAAATGGTTACAATCGAATATCGACCAACTAAGTGCCTGGTCGGCCAGGTGTATTCTAAAGTTTAATATATCCAAGTGTGTGATCTTACACATAAGTGCCGGTCAAAAATTATATCGGAAACACCAGAACTTTATAAATGACATGGCATTTAAAGACGTAGAAATACACAAAGATCTGGGCATGTGGACAACTACGAATTCGATGCCCTCAGAACACTGTAAGAAAGCAGTTTTGAAGGCAACATATACACTGCATTGGATCAGACGTGCGTTTAAAGTAATTCCGCCCGCCGATTTCTTCGGGAAAGTCTCTGGCCTCTTCGTGCGACCAAATTTAGTTTACGGAATACCAGCCTGGGTACCGCGGATGAAGAGAGATGTTGGCCTCCTCGAACAGGTGCAACGAAAAGCGACGAAGATGGTCAACGGTCTTAAGACTTTACCGTACCAAGACAGATTGAAAAAGTTTGACTTATTTCCTCTTTCCTGCGGGCATTTAGGGAGTAGACTGCGCTCGACATTCCGGATTATCCGTGGCGTCGATTGCTCCCCGAGGACAGAGGATTTCTTCGAGTTTTCCTGCACAACTCATCATCGTGGTCATACTTACAAGGTCAATAGCGAACGCACGCGATTGAACCTCGGAAAGTTTTTTTTCAGCAAACGAGTGGTAGGAGCTTTATGCTCGTTACCAAGCGAGACGGTAATCTCTGACAGCGTTTCTTATTTAAAAAGAACTCTTCGTGGCATAGTATTAAATAAAAGATGACTCTCACAACACGATTACTTAAAACCAGCCTTTTAAAATCATTTGGGCTCTACATTTCTTCCACAATGTTTCTCCTACAACTGTAACAACGCATTATTTTTACTTAATGCTTCAACGCAAACATTTTAAAATGTACGCAATTCATATTGCTGTACAGATGCAATGATAAATTAACATTAATTGGGTCATCAAGGTCAATGTCTGTAACACTTCAAAATTTACTATATATATATATATATATATATATATATATATATATATATTGGAATGGAACCGACAAAGACAAGGGAGACCGGAATGGCCATTTCTGGCTTATTAGCCGTCATCAGCCAGTCATACCCAATCCCAAGTGTGGCACACCTTAGATTCGGACCCACGACCTTTGGTATTTGAGTCGAACGCTCTAACATTGAGCCACGGGCTCGTTGTTTTTGTCGGTTGTGATCGGGAATATGATGATAGTGCGGGGCTCACCGATCTGCTTAAGGAACCTGTATGTTCCGTTGTGACCTGGAGCTCAGACTAGAGCCCTCGCCGGTGGTGGCATAGTGACGTGTAGCATATGATGAAATGGAACCGACAAAGACAAGGGAGACCGGAATGGCCATTTCTGGCTTATTAGACATCATCAGCCAGTCATACCAAATCCCAAGTTTGGCACACCTGGGATTCGAAGTGGGGCAGTTTCCCGCCTCCTAAGACCACTAGGGATCGAAATCGCCCATCGAACGGATTTAACTATTTGGAATCTAGTTATGAGACCTAAAGCCCCCTTCCACGAGGTGAGATATCAAACATCATCTACCGGATTTAATGTGAATCCTGTGAAGTTAACTACGTCGGAGTGACAGGAAAGTGGTTGCAGACCCGTGTTCCCAAACACCTGCGGGCAGTGAGGAGAATGGACCCATCGTCCCTGGTGGCGGAACACTGTGCCAAATCTAAGCATGCGTTTGCCTTCCAAAACGCCAAAATCCGGGGTCAAAAAAATAACTGCGTAACCAGGAAAACAATCGAAGCCTGGCACACGGAGCCAACGTCGATCAACCGTTGTGTCGCCCTTCTGCCGGCCTATTCGCCCTTCGGGCGCAGATCATCGAACGTAAGAGCAAACACGGAATTAGGCCAAATGCTATTTCCGACGCGGGAGAACCTAGAACGGATATGCACCTAACCACAGAAT
>WEDG01003410.1:0-13293 GCA_017591395.1 Schistocephalus solidus | reverse complement strand
ACGCACTATTTATAATCACTCTCAAATTACACCTTGGCCGACTGTTTGTCGCTGATATGGGCAGTAAGCGAGCGGCCGATTATGAAGTTTTCTAGCCATGTCAGATGTCTACCTCCTACTCCTATGCGGCTGAGTCTATAAAGAAGGCGTTGGTTCGGCACGCTATCGAAAACATTTGATAAATCGTTATAGACTGCGTGCATCGTATATACTCTATCGACTGCCTCAGTCAACGTTCCAAACAGTTGCGCAAATTTGTCAAGAATTACCTACCTCTACGGAAACCGTGCTGGACCTTTGAAAGCAGATGGTTATGTTATAGGAATGGCATAAGTTATGACTGCCTATGACGCCAGCACGAAGCAGTGGCTGTCATCGCCATGGCCCACGCCACGGCCTCGAAGAGCTTCTCGTAGGCCTTGCCACTGAACTCTTCCAAGTGCAGAACCAGGTGTTTTGCCTTCTTCGGTGTGGCCACATCGGAGTTCTCCAGGATGACCCGCTTGATCTCCTGGCACCAGAGCTGTTTCACTTGCATTGAGGCTGCTTGTGGAGTACTTTGAGCCTTTGAATTGCCAAAGGTTAGGATTTGAAATGCCAGATTAGGCACAGATGCGGTCTCCACGGTGGCTCCAGCGGCACCAGAGGCTGTCAACCTGCGTGGTGACCACGAAGCCAGAGTTAATGAGAAGGCACCGGGCCGATTCGCGGTCGGCCTGCAGAGGAGGATGGCGCAATCGGAGAGCAGAGCCAGACGCCAACATCCTTCTTGGCTGGCAGTCGGAAGACATCGCGCAGGCGGAGGCGAACCCATTCATCAACATCTAGACCCGCGAAATGCAACTGATCTATCAGCTCCCGACGACGTTTCTCCTCATTTATGTGGCTGGCAACCTTAACCATCCGCTCTAGCGCAGTCTGTAGGCATTCGATCGTGTCCTTCAGTCCTTTTTCGAAGAACATCGCTATGGATGCATCGGAGATCAACTCTGCGGCGACCAATTTGCATCCTTTTACAATTTCCTGCAACAACAACAACTGGTACTTGGGGACACGTTGCACGGGTTTCAGTAGGTAAGTAGTCAGCGGCAAGATGTGTCCCAGTTCACTCTGGCAGCTGATGATATCGGAGAAAAGCTCCGTCTGCAACTGACTATCCTTCTCCATGGCCTGAATGGATTTAAATGCTGGATGAAGAACTCCACGTAGAGGGTCTCAAAATCGACTGCCCGCTGAACAAAGGCCTCACCGATTCCAAGCAGGTCCTATTCGCTGCGAGACAGGTGCGCGGTAAACTTACTATGAACCCGATGTATTGGATGGTAGTGGACCACGCATGACAGGGTGCGTCCAAACTAGATTATGATGATACTGATCGCTATTCTCTAACTCTGTCCAATGCAGTGGGATTCAGATGGCATCACGGATCATTCCGATTCAAATAGGCAGTAATTTGTAGAGATGACACAGTTGGTACGAAGCACCGGAGGTCCAAATGCATAACAAAATGAGGCAATGCATGTTTTTGACGACTTGACATCCAGGAAAATTGTGTTTATATGTCAGCATAACGATTCAGTCAATTGAGGTGGGTGAACCTGTAGTTCGTCTTTCTGATCAGATGTTTTACTTTAGGCAATAACCATGTCGAAGAAGAAAAGATGACTGAGATAATGCTTTTTTTTATTTGAAGGATTTTTGAACTAATTCTAGACCCAGTAATGCCAACATCGACAGAACATGTGCCAGTTTCAGGGGACAGTATTCAATCACAGTTAACTGCAGCATTTTTGAAATTGACTTGACAGCACACTGCATGCGGATGCCAAATCAATATATAGATTTGATAGTCTATCAGATGACCAGACGTTTAACTATTGTAACTTGGCTTGTTTTCACCATGAGCAGTTATCTCAGTGACAGCAGAATTGAGCTCGTGGTCCATTTCTAAATTTCGGACAGCTAATTGTGATAATTGTCATCTTGTGCATGTGAAGTTTAAGCCTGCGTTCAGTTTTACCTGTATAACTGCTGGGCCGGTAAGTGCATGGAATACATTTCCTGGGTTTGAAATGTCCTTTATTTTCATATAATTGTTACTCCATGTAACTCGGTGCCGGTGTACAATTCCAGCACATATTCCAACAGTGATGTGCTAGTAATACTATTCTGTCGGCCGAGCTTAATCTAAGAGAGAAATCATTTGATATCGAGAACCATATCCATTTTGTCGATAGACGTAAGGACAGATTTTTTTCCCCTAAAACCCACAGGGAGTTTTTTTACTGTCTGTTCTTTTTCAACTATTTTCCACCCAGTTAGCTCATGTTAATCTGCCTCAACAACAAACCGAGATACCATTTTCATATACCACAACACGCATGAAAAAAAACGAGAATTCAAAGTAAACTCACCTTCAACTCCCTCAAGTATACTGATACTGATATATCTTAAAGTATACGAGACAGCAGTATTAGTGATAGTTCACGAAAGTAGAAAACACTTCCCATTATAACATAGATCGAACTCAGTAAAGTACTGCCTAATTAGGCACTTCTAAGTAACTGACGTATCTGTACATTATTTAGAATTGCAGATTAAGCAAAGGCCCATTACTTCTGGTAATGACGGTTTCGGCTTTTGTCGCATGTACCAAACCATAAGCGAATGAAGGTACTCGTGGCAGCTCATATCGTGTTCGATGCCACTGGTGCTCTGTATACACGAGGGTTGTAATGGTTCATTCAAATAAATAGCGGTTTGATACACGATTTCGTAAATATAAGAAAACCGCAAACGGTAGGTGTGCGAATTGATGGGACAGAAACTTCGAAGGTGCGTGATAAATATGCAAAATGTGCGTGGGGTATATTAGACCGGACAAACGCGCAGTGGATGAGGAGTGTCTGGAGGTCCTGTAAGGAGATATATACTATAGAGATTGTGGTAGGTCACATCGTATACCCTGTGTAGTTGGTGACTTTACTGTAGATCCATCAACTGAGACTCATTTATCATCTGCGGATGAGCAAATCTGGGCTCAGACTAGATACCACACACCAGTTACCACCTCCTCACAAACCAGTTGGGGTTATCTGGTTTTGTGTGGGTCTCTAAGCTGGGTATTTTCGCTCCCATTTCCTTCCCTCCCATACTCCTACCCACATTACACGTTCACAAAATCCTACGGAGAAGGTGACATGCAAGACCTTAGGCGTCCAGGCTGTTTCGAGTCGGTCCTCCGCTAATCTAACCTGTTACCCATAGTGATGTGCGGCAGTCGTCTGCGGTGCCTAAGCAGCCCTATTTAGGGACAGCACTAATTATCTTCTGGGGTAAACGAGGTAAGAAAAAGTGCGTTAAGAAATTCAGGGATCACATCCTGTGCTTGGTGATCGATGCTCATGGATGCACCCCTCATGGTGGAAATATTCAACAAAAAACAATAACACCCACCCCTATCCTCATTACCTTTGCTTTAGGCCGCAGACTGCTGCAATGGTTTAAAAACGCTTCATGTTGTTTATTGTAAGTAATCTGCGATGAGTTCCGTGGGGCCGGTGTTTGGCCTCTTTCTCTATCCCTGTCCAAGCATCAGTCAGTCATCTCATGAGTCGATTGGGCGCAATCTGCTTAGAGAGCTTTTCTTTTATTCTATGCGCGCAACACAACCTGAGAAACGCAAAACACACCAGGCCTTTAGACAAGGGAATTGGATCGAAGATGAGCCGGGAGGGAACGCGCTAGTACAAGTAAGTCCCATAACAATAAGCGAAGAAACATGATTGGCTTCTATTACTAATTGCCAAATTAAAATGACCGCATGCCCACATAAAAACTAGGTTTAGAGGACTCTCTGGCGTTAGCTAGACCGATGGCACTGTAAAACAAATACGATTTTGATTGCCACACTGATCAGAATCAACAAATTGTGAAAAGTGTTTCAACTGCAAGATCAGTCCTCGAACATGCAGAAAATGATGTTGATTCCGGATTTGGTGTACCTACAGGCAGAACCTTTGTGTTGGATTGGGAGACAATCAGACCATCTGCCGCAAACTGAAGACGGCAGATGAACCCAAGGTGATCTGCTAAACTTTAGATATGCATTCATATGGCTGGTGTTTTCGGTAATAACCATGCTCATGTGGGTTTTTGCAAGGTTCCCTTACTGCCTTGGATGATGTCTTTAATCACAAACACAATCATTAACGTAATTATTATTCATTGATTGGTCTTAGTAAGAACCTGGTAAGATTTTATAATAACAGTATGTTGGTAGGCAGGGTATACTCGGTATTCGCAACTTAGCCTTTTGGTGCAAGACTGGATATTAAACCCTTGACGTGGTGCCAAACTGCATTCATCACAAATCACTGAATGAGCTTTGATGAACACACATGGTTACCAATAATAATTTAAAAGTAACGGCTTCCATACGGTTTTATTTAGTCACTTGTTTGAATATACAAACATTATTTAATCTAAAACTCGATTTTAATCATATGGTCAGAATGTTTGCCGTTTCCATATTTTTTCTTTATGAGTTTACTAATTATCCTGTTAAAGTTATCAGCGCAATCTACTTAGTAACATATGATGTCACTGTCTCTTTTTTTATGGATCTGCAATTAATGTGAAATAACAACTGCCAGTAAATCTGCCTTATCAAGCAACACGTCTTAGGAATTTTTACAGTCTGACATGTTATAGCCTTGCCGGTTTTACCAGCTGGTCTTGTGTGACATTTAGTTGCCTTTGATGTCAGTGTAAAGTTGCCTTCTAGTGTGAGGTGAACACTGTACTCAATTATAGAAATGCCTTCAGTCTAGCAAACGTAGCCCTCAGTGTATGCGCAGATATAATCACATGATTGATAGAATTGCATTTGTGTGCCGGGCGATATTAAATCCCAGTTGATTAAAGCGTAAACTGCTACTTAGATGTGAATTTATTTTTGTACAATTTTTGCTCATATTTATCTATTGCCCTAGTGCAGGAGAATTAAGCTCTCATCTGGGTCCATTTAATTTAAAAAAATCTGCTGTCATTAAATTTGGGTATTCCATTCTAGGCAGGCAATAGTGACAAATAGTCTTCGTTAACTATCCCCTCTAATTAGACAATGTTTAGCGTTTAAAGCCTGTGGTAATATTGAAAAACGAGTTCCGGTTAATTCTACCAAGTTGTTTGTCATGCTTCAAAAAATTGGATTAAAGAAAACGACCGTTAGCTTACTTAAATACGATGTTTTACTTGAAATTCTAATTAAGAACTTTTGGTTTATATTCAAGACGACGGCAAATGTATACTGCATTAGTAGTGAACAGTGTAGATTAGTTTTAATCTGCGGGACAACACTCCACCGAAGTCCGATGGTAGACTGTATTTGTCAAATAACATGGTCACCATTTTGTTTTGTACGCCAGAATCGTAGATAGATCTCCGCCAATAAAGACGTAAACCAGTAGCGAAGGTATGGACGAACAGGTTGTGGATCTTCAGAGAGCTTTCGTGAACAATTTTCTTACACAGACAGAGACTCATATTCTTCATTGGGAGCAAACCCAAGAAAAAAAATAGAAAGACGTTCAGTGGGTACTGACCTTGGTGATTACTATTTAATCGTGCAAAAGTGTATGCTATCCATGCCCGTGACATTTTTTTCACACTGTGTACTTCCAGGCCATAATTTAACGTTGTATATCTTAGTTTTGATAAAAATTTTAATCGGATCGTGCGGTAGCCTCTCAAGTTAACACTTAAGTTTAAATCACCAGAATATCGTTCTCAATTTCCTAAAAATAAGATGTGTAATTTTTGGACATAGGAATCATTAGTCAGCTAAAAGGAGTGCATAAAAAAGTACACATTCCTAATTTTGGAATTGAGTTTCAAAATATGCTGAAGGCATAGTAATTGTGTATCAATTTCATCACGCAGTACAGTAGCCGATTCGGATTCCTTAAGTGTATCGTTTTGGCCATAAATAAACGGGACAATTTCTTAGTACTACTGATGCCTGGAAACTAAACAAATACTTGGAAAGTGCTGAATGGTAAAGTAAAAGCCTCTTTTCATGAGGCATGCTTCAGGCTTCATGTAAACGAATAGAGCAAATGCCAGAAGCATGCTCGTTCACAATTGGCTGTCTAGGATTTGTTGGCTGTTAGATATTTTAAAAGAAGACGCCGGGCAGAAGAGACAGCTTTGATGTCAAGCGCATAATGTGGTTGAGTGTGAAGAGTTTGTTTGCATTTGTGGGCTGTGTTTGTGCCTGCGTAAACTTATTCGGTAAGTCCCTCTTTTACTTTTCCCAGAACGTTGTCAAATTGCATGAAAGCAGCCTCTTTGGAATCAATGTCAATATAGTTGGTTATATTATATGGGTTGTACGTCCGAAGTGGGTTAATGTTTGCAAATTAATGTCAGGCTGTTAGCATCATGAAATTCACAGTACATTTTTGAAGGCAAAGCATACGCACTTGCTATACAAATTAATCCTCTTTACGCAAAACTGGCTCTAAATAAATATTTTTGTTGTTAGCATTTGTGCTCAATCATCAATCGTTTTTTAATTCATTAAATGCTAGTCAGAAAATGTAAGCGGTCAGAGTTGCGTACGATTTACGAGGTTCGCAAGGAAACAAAAACCTCCTTACCTGTCCTTCATTAGGTTATGCACTACATGATGCAACTTAAGGGGAAATCCCAATTTTTCAAAATTTGTTGTTAAGATTCTTAAATTATATAATGCCAGGAGCCAAGAAACTGCCGTCAGTACATGTCAGTGCAGACCATTATCAACCGATTGATATTAATTGATCTCAGATGCAAAGCCGTAAACTAGTTGAGCGTTGGTGAGTCCACGTTTTGATAATAAACTAATTTAACTGCAACCATGTGCTTGACGATTCAAGGGTTTCTTGCAACAGATTAAGTCATGCATAGAGAGTTTGCTTTGGTTTTTACGTCTGCTCATTTTTGTCACCCTTGTTTTCATTCTTTCGCACTCAGGCAATAATAAATGTCCAAAGTACCAGAAAGCATTTGTGCTCAGTGATTTTGTGGAAATCAGTTTAAACAAATTGTTTCCATTGGAATGGATGGCAAAATCAAACAACCATCAGTGGGTAAATTTTATAATGGAGATTCAAGCAGCAGCAGAAATAAAGGACTGTGAGATGACACGTCTTTTACGTGAAGGAACGTTAATACAGTTTCAGTGTTCAGGCGAAATCCGCCAAAAGTTCTGTGAAATTTATCATAATGGTGAGAACTTGTATTCTTTTTAAATGCAATAGAGTAGGCATAAAAATCGTCTAAAATCTGCTTTATTTTGACTATCGTACATCATATGCTCCGCCATAAATATTTTTTTATATTCCACTTCTTGCATAAGTTGTTCATGTGCATTTTCGTAAGGTAAAATAAAGGCTTCTTTCGCTTAAGGAGTTGGCATTTGGAAAGACTCTTGAAACGCTACAGTTTGTGTTAACTGGCGTTACTGTGAGGGCAACAGTAACCTACTATTATGGAACCTCTCAACCCACTTCACTTCGTTTGACGGGCCTCACATTCCCCAATCTCACGCAAATTGCCCATCGTGCCGTGAAGACAACGCGTGATGAAACTGTTCTTATGTGGCGTCGTGAGATGCTCAGTAAACTGAATGCTTTTACTCAAGCGTCCTTTTACAAACGTGCCACGGTATTTTGTAGATTTGACTAAATATTAAATTCACAGATCGAGCTCTTTTTAACTTTTATTACCTCATATATGCAGTTTTTACACAGTCGTCACATGCTACCATTATTTTGTGTTCACCTTTTCAGGGAAATTTATATATGCACCTGTGAACTCCTTTTTTGTTATGAAGAGAAGAAATAAGTTACAAATTCGGAAATATTAACTTCAAAAACAATAAAGGAAATATCAAAAACTGCATGCATACACGAATGATTTCGTGCGTAGCCGTATTTCAAGGCATATTTAGGAAAGAATGCACGACTTACGGTTGTCACTTTAAGCAGACTAATGCTACAGGCAAAACAGAATGATGTTTGTTAAAAAAGGCAAGAGCCGTTCCTGGGAGTTGAGTCACAAATAAATAGTAGAAGAAAAAGTTACTTAAAGATTGAATGTGGGTTTCTTTCTTTCAAAAGCTTCCACAGATACAGACATAACAATATTCTCTGGCAAGATATTCCAAGCTTCAATAACTGTGCTTGAGGAAAGGAACTTACGTGTATTCAGTCTGAATGGATGAACTCGAAGGTTAGTTGTGATTTTCAACTCGGAGTAGTTTAAGGTACTAGACCGCAGTCCTGACCGCGTATGATTCAGACCTTCCGCATGCGGTCGCCCTTTATCTCCCTGTAACTCAAAGGAAGGATATCGAGATTAGCAAATCATTTTTAACAGTTTGGAGAGCCCTATTTATTTATGAGTGTGATTGCAAACCGTTAAACAATTTCGAGGATTCTGGTGTCCTTAGCAGTTCACGGTCTTCATGTGAAACCTTATTTTGAATTCAGCCGTTTGTATGTCAAGCACGTGGACTGTGTTTGATTCACCTACGACCGTTGGGGAAGGCAACATTTATCAGGCTTTTGGCAGCCTATTTTTGACATTTTGCACATAAGTGATGACCAACTAATTGACCACCAGCAACTTATGTTTCCTTATAAAATTTGCAATTTCTACGTAAAAGACACAAAAAACCGGAATCTGTTTATTCAGTAGAAATACTTGGGAGAATAATTTTAACAAGGATTCCGTCTAATCATTCCCAGTTACGTTTCGTCTTCCAATGTTTACCCAATGCCCTACTGACGTTCAGCTCTTCTTCCTCATAACAGCCTAAGTTTGTTTCAAAAAAGTAAATAACAGTACTGGTGGCTGATAATGCAGTCTGACTAGTTACTGTTAGCCTTGATTAGTATGTCATAAAGTAAGAAACTATAATGCCGTCATTGACCCTTGTCATAAACTGTTGATTAAAATTCTGACATACCTATTCTATTAGGAATTGGGTTTTGGACCAAAATCAAAAGCTAGTTGTGACACAACCGAATGTCCCTATTTGAATGAATTTTTGTTGTGCAGGCTGGAATGACCAAACTTATTAACACTTAACCCAGAAGGCCGTGTTTTCAGTGAAGGTGGAAGACGTTATGCAAGTCCGTAAGCTATATGCATTAATTAATGTGTCAGTCACCGTCCTGTACCTTTCATTCTGCAGAGCTCATGGTAAACCTCCTGTTTTTGTTAATTAAATCGCAACCGTAACAAATCTCGTTGAATTGCACACAAATCTGACGTGAAAAAAACAAGCAAGATTACATTGAAAGTTAAACTCTGTTCAGATATTAGAAGAGTGAACGCATTAAATAATATCTCTAGACACACTAGGCTCAACAGAACACCGGTACCTTAAATTTCACATAGCAGAGATCATTGTGATATGTGCTGAAGTTTCAAATCAACTTGATTCTTGATTCACCAAACCTATATTTACTTCACCTATCGGGTGCTCGCGCATGCCTTCGAAGAAATGGTGAATGAGTAATAATAGCATGACTGGTGGTATGTCGTTAGAAATTGAAAATGCTGCCTTAGCTGACTGAAGGTGGGCAAAGGTAAAATATTCGAAACTATGTGTTTTATATTGTAAGGTATTTGGGCACAGTTTCAGCGGAGTGTTTTGGCATTTACCAAGGAACGCATGTTGAGAACACGGAAAATGCGATTCATTTCATTTACATCCTACGACGTCAGTCTCGAGCGTAAGTTCTATAGCTGAGTTTAGAACAGCATATGGCAAATACCGAGAAGAAAACGGCCGCACTTTGATATTTTCGGGCATTGAAATTCGTCCAGATCAAGATTATACTCCATATGACAATTTTACCTGCGTCATCATCAAAATTTAGAACCGGTCGCAGCCATAGCCACACATGATTTTAATCAAACTGACGCAAAAAAGTCAACAAAAATCCGTAAAATATAAATCTATAACGAATATAAAACCGATTGCAACACAGCCCTTAAACAACCAAACTAATAACAATCGATCCCGAATTAAAGAAATATTCAGTCTATATTTCGACTGTGAAAGTGGTAAACTTTAGAAAACAAAATTGCTAAACGTCAAAAATCCGTTACATGGCTGAGATTAACTCTTAAATCCCATATTTTATATAAAGATTGTCTTAGATTGGTGAGATGTAGTTGTATTAAGCAAAGATAGTTTCACTTGAGTTCGCTACAGACTATGTCATGTGTACAAACGGTTCCATGAAGTCATATTTTGACAAGCCGGTCAGTGTATATTAAATTCCAATAAAATTAACAGTTGCATTTTGTGTTTACTAAGGGTAGTTTCATTCAGTCATGTTCGGTTTCCGCTGACAGCGGAATTCATTGATTTGCGGAATATACTAGTGAAATGATAAATTTGTTTTACGTTCCATCCTGTGCTAAATTTGCTTGATTTACATGTAAAATTGTACAAAGTTGTCATACTAGGATTAATTGCTATGTGTTAATATGTGCATTAGCAAACATTTAAAGGGCTTCTGACCTAGAGCAGCACATCTATTTAGAAACCTTTCAGTAATCCCATAAAAGTCAATAAAGAAATTTTTTCCTTACAGTCAATACCAATGGCAGAACATAATATTCATTATGCTGCATCTCCTTCCGATCGATTATTATTCCAGAAAGTTCTCTACATCTACTCATAGCACTTGAAACAGAAAATATGCTGTATCTTTACGTGGAATCGGTTCTGAGGATTACTGATAACGCCAATTAAGACGTAAGCCAGTAGCGAAGTTATGGACGAACAGGTTGTGGATCTACAGAGAGCTTTCGTGAACACTTTTCTTACACAGACAGAGACTCATATTCTTCATTGGGAAAAAAAATAGAAAGACGTTCAGTGGGTACTGACCTTGGTGATCACTATTAATAACCATTTGAATCGTGCAAAAGTGTATGCTATCCATGCCCGTGAACATCTTATTTTCACATACTGTGTACTTCCAGTCCATATTTCAACGTGGCATATCTTACTTTTGCTAAAATTTATAATCGGCTCGTGCGGTAGCCTCTCAAGTTAACACTTAAGTTTAAATCACCAGAATATCGTTCTCAATTTCCTAAAAATAAGATGTGTAATTTTTGGACATAGGAATCATTGGTCAGCTAAAGGAGTGCATAAAACAGTACACATTCCTAATTTTGGAATTGAGTTTCAAAATATGCTGAAGGCATAGTAATTTTGTATCAATTTCATCACGCAGTACAGTAGCCGATTCGGATTTCTGAAGTATATCGTTTTGGCCATAAATAAACGGGACAATTTATTAGTACTACTGATGCCTGGAAACTAAACAAATACTTGGAAAGTGCTGAATGGTAAAGTAAAAGCCTCTTTTCATGAGGCATGCTTCAGGCTTCATGTAAACGAATAGAGCAAATGCCAGAAGCATGCTCGTTCACAATTGGCTGTCTAGGATTTTTGGCTGTTAGATATTTTAAAAGAAGACGCCGGGCAGAAGAGACAGTTTTGATGTCAAGTGCATAATGTGGTTGAGTGTGAAGAGTTTGTTTGCATTTGTGGGTTGTGTTTGTGCCTGCGTTAACTTATTCGGTAAGTCCCTCTTTTACTTTTCCAGAACGTTGTCAAATTGCATGAAAGCAGCCTCTTTGGAATCAAAGTCAATATAGTTGGTAATATTATATGGGTTGTACGTCCGAAGTGGGTTAATGCTTGCAAATTAATGTCAGGCTGTTAGCATCATGAAATTCACAGTACATTTTTGAAGGCAAAGCATACGCACTTGCTATACAAATTAATCTTCTTTTTATAAAGGATCACGAGTTTCTTACTAAGAGTAATAAATTAGCAATAATCACGTTAAGGGTGGGTATAGGATATCTGTCAGTCGCTCTGTGTTTGTGATTTAATAAATCGTCCAAGACAGGGCTTGAATCCCGTCAAAACACACATGAGTCTGTTGTACCGAATACACCATCCATATAGATGCATAACTTTTGGTAAGCAGATCACGTTGGGTTCATCCACCCTACTTGAGTTTGCAGCAGATGGTCTGATTGTCTCGCAATCCGACCCAAACTTTCTGCCTGTAGGTACACCAAATCTGGAATCTGACATCATTTTTTGCATTTTCGAGGACTGCTCTTTCAGTTGCAACACTTAGGACAATTTTTTGATTTTGATAATTCTGGTGATCAACATCCGAGTGGTTTTAAGCTGCCATCGGTCTAGGTAACTCTCAAGATGTACGGGAGAGTAATGTTAATTTTGTTTTTATGTTGTTTTACGGTGCTTATAATAAAGCAAGTAGTACTAGTAGCCAATCATGTTTCTTCTCTTTTTTTAGGGGTACCCGTCTAACTCGTTCTCGCGAGTTCCTTCTCGGCTCATCTTTGATCCCATTCCCTTGTCTGAAATCCTGGTGTGTTTTGCGTCTCTCAGGTTAGTTTGCGCGCGTAGAGGAAGTGAGTAGCTCTCTAAGGCGGTTGCGCCCAATTGCCTCATGAGATGACTGACAGGTGCCTGAACAGGGATAGAGAGGAAAGCCAACGTTTCGGACCCTTTCCGCTTGGAACTCAACGCAGATTAGTTACATTTAACAACATGAAGCGTTTTTAAACCACTCCAGCAGTCTGTGGCCTAAAGCAAAGTTAATGAGGATGGGGGTGGGTGTTTATGTTTTTTTTGAATATTTCCATCATGTGTGGTGCATCCATGAGCAAGATGTGATCCCGGAATTTCTTAACGCACTTTTTCTAACCTCGTTTCACCCCAGAAAATAAGTAGTGCTGTCCCTAAATAGGGCTGCTTTAGGCACCGCAGACGACTGCCGCACATCACTATGGGTAACAGTTTAGTGAATCCACATGAATCGGAGTACATTAATGCTTTAAAATGACTGTTAGTTTATTGAAAAACAGTGCACATCGAACAACCATGCTGTGAGGCAACAGTCACCTACTATTATGGAACCTCTCAGCCCACTTCACTTCGCTTGACAGGCCTCATTCCCAATCTCACGCAAATTGCCCATCGTGCCATTAGGACAATGCACGTGGAAGCTGTTCTTATGTGGCATCGTGAGATGTTCAGTAAACGATTCTTTTACTCAAGCGTCCTTTACAAACTTGCCACGATATTTGTAGATTTGACAGCTCTTTTTACTTTATTACCTCCATATATGCAGTTTATACACAGTCGTCACATGCTACCATTAGTTTCTGTTC